>RJWM01009810.1:0-66315 GCA_004363535.1 Dasyprocta punctata | reverse complement strand
CACTGATTGGATTGACACCACCCTAATCCCAGTAGACTGGATACAATATAAGGGACAAAAAGAGACTTGTCTCATTCCCAGTTGTTACTTTTGCTGTCTTCTGTCTGCCATGAATTGCTGTACTCTGTGAATTCACCTGCCTTGGAGCCAGCCAATTATGAACTGAAACTCTACAAACTGTGAGCTAAATAAACCATTCTTCCTTTAACTTTGGATGTTGGGTATTTTGTCCCAGCAAGAAAAAAGGAACTAAGACAATGAGTTAATTTACAGCAGGTAAAACAAAGATTCTCAGGCCCAGCTTTATATCAGAGTACCCTGGAGAGCTTGTTAAAACTTTGCCTACTGGGCTTCACTCCAGAATTTATGACTCAGTCTGTGTGGGGAAGGGCAAGAGTTTGCATTTTTCCTCCATTGTTGGGGCTTCAACCCTGGTTCTTCTGCTGTGCTCTAGACCCCTGAGCTATAGTTCTCAACCCCAAGGGTTTGAAATTTTTTTTTTTTTTTGGTACCAGGAATCAAACTCAGGACCTTGCACTTGCCAGGCAGGTGCTTGTGCTGCTGAGCTGTATCTTCAACCCTGCATTTTTATTATTTCTTTATTTTTATTTCATTGTTTTTTGATATGGGGTCATGTTACATGGTTTAGTCTGTCTTTAAATTCACTACATAGTCCAGACTGGCCTCAAACTTGCAGCAATCCTCCTGCCTCAGCCTCCTGAATGCTAGGATTACAGACATGTGACACCACTCCCGGTTTTTTATTTTTAAAATTTTTGATGGTGTTGGAAACTGAACCCAGTGCTTTCACACTGGGATACATCCCCAGCCATTTTTTAAGATAGATTCTATCTAAGTCACTATGTTGTCCATGAACTCATAATCCTCCTGCCTCATCTTTGCAGAGTACTCTTGCCCTTTCCCAGACAGACTGAGCCTGTGATCTGGACCAGGGGATGGGGAGGACTATACTGTTAGGGGAAAAGCAGGAAGGAACTTTGGAAATACAAGGAGCAGGGAGGAAATACTCTGGGGAGGAAGGGACAGGGGGACCTCAAGAGAAACAGCAAGTGTTGAGGGAGGGATACACAGGAAAGTGATTCAGGGTAGCAGGAATGGAGGTGTTGGAGGGGTTGCCTGGGAGGGATATGATGATAGTATTGGGAGAGAGGGCACTTGGAGACCCATGAGGAGGAGAAAAAGATGGGGGAAATAAAGACTGAGGCTTAGGAGTGTGTGGTGAGGTGGGCACGCCAGAGTAGTAAAGTGAGGGGAGAAAGGAGATGGGAGAGATGCACAGAGACTGGGTGTCATGGAACAGAGAGGCACAGACCCTCCTGCTGGAAGATGACTGAAAGATGAAGGAGAGGAGAGACAAGAGGAGGTAGACTAGGAGAAGAAGAAAGCAGAGTAGAATAAGGGTGTGAATATGGAAAGGGAAGGAGGGCACAAGACAGTGATAAAAAGAGATCTTGCATCCCAAATTAGCCACAGACATGGGGTGGCCAACAGGGTAAGGTCTTACCTTGATGTATCCCCAGCCACTGACCCGAGGTGGTGACCTGGGTGTGAAGCAGCATGTGACAGAGGGTCTTTCTCCAGTCCACCACCAAGATGGACTCCTCTGCACAAGTGGTGGGGCAGCCCTGAGCACACCTGGGGGTAGTGAGTGTGCTGGGCACATCAGGCTTGCGAGGAATAGGAATGGAGGGTTACTTGGGGCAAACGGTTGCTAGTCTCACCCTTCCTGTCTGGAACTAGGATGGGTCAGGGGCCTGCAGGGATAAGGGCTGGAGAGCACATGTTGGGTGGAAGTGAAGCTGGAATCCTCAGAGAGATGAGGAGCAAGTGGTTAACCATGGGTCAGAGGCATGGATGGGTCACTGGGGCAGGTAAGGGCTTGGGGGATGGACCATGAACAGATTTTGAGTTTTTGATGCGCTAAGGGCTGAAGAACTACACCATGATCAGGACTAGGAATCAGGAAGGATAAGAACTGGGGGGTGGGATGATAATCAGAACAGAACTGGCTCTTCAGGATGGGCAAGTACTGAAGGTCTGGATCAAAGGATGGGTTGGAGGCTAGTACCATAGGAAGCATGAGTTCTCAGGGACTAAATTATGTAAGGAGGGTCTGGTACCTTGGGATGGGCAAAAGCCAGGGAACTAAACCCAGTCAGGAGTGGGGCCAGATTCCCCAGCTGAACAAAGACCAAGAAGTTGGACAGAGGCGATGGACACTCAGCTTGAGCAGGGAGCAGGGTCCAGCGCCCAGGTGTACATCCTCCCTGCAAGCTGGAAAATGGTAGCTTGACACAAGCAACTCATGACACAGGTGTTAAGGGTCCCAGGGGTTCAAAAGAAAGTCATAAAAATGGGCAAAGCAGGACGTGGTACTAGCAATTGACAGGGTGGCACACGTTGGCAGTAGTGGTGGCATCTGGGAAACCCACTAAACAGCTATGGCCAAAGGCTTAAGCCAGTGCATCCTTAGATGGTGCTGGCCAGTTACTGGGCAGCTGGAGGCCCATGAATTCCCCATTGTAGTTAGTGTGCAGCCCCACCAGGTGGCTCCTGTCTGCGGCTGGAAGAGCCAGCACTGTGTGGATCTCAGAGCTGCTGGGCTCATGCTGCCAAAGAAGGGCGCAGTTGACCACTGTGTCCTAGCCATGGCAGAAGAGGAGTGCACCACTGCCCAGAGCCTGAAATGGCAGATTCTGCCAGGCACAGCTCACTTTTGAGAAGAGATAGGTCAGGTTGGAGCTCTGGGGACCCAATACCAGTCTTAAGGGTGCTGGGATCTCCAGGTAAGATCAGAGGCTCCCAAGGACCCCCTGCTGAGAAAATAAGAGTCTGGCCGTACTGCCTGTAAGTGCTTGGGTTGCTGTCTGTTGTCCTGACCAAGAAGTCCTTAGAAGAATTTGTAGAGTAAAGATGTTTCTGACCTTAAAAACAGAAGTTGCCTCTCAAAGCATAAAACTCTGGCTCTCAGACTCAGAACTATCACCTCAGATCCTAGAGTTCTCACTCCTTAGAACCAACCCAGGAATCTATGCCACCTTCCTGAGAATTGACTCCCAAGCCTTTGAACTGAGCTATATCTCTGTCCCTTTTTATTTGTTATTTTGAAATAGTATTTCCTACATTGCTAAATTTCCCAGAACAGGCTTAAACCTGTGATCCTCTTGCCTCAGCCTCCCTGAGTGCTGGGATTATAGAGCTATGCCACCAACACCCTGTTGTTTCTTTTAGAATGCAGTCTTTGTCCCAGGACCCAAAGCCCTCCAACCCTCAGGCACTAGGTATTCTAGTCCCCAGAAACCAAGAACCCAGAAGTCCTGGCCTTAGAGTCAAGGGGTCTCCATCCCAGGACTCAGGAACCCTGCATCCAGGGCCTAGAAGTCTTCTGGACCTCCCTCTCCAACAGCTCAGCTTCCCCAGGACCTAGAAGCTATCTTATTCCAGGAATCCTGGACTCTTGCCTCCAGAGTTAAGAAGCCAGCCCCTAATTCCCAGGATCCCCTTCTCTAGCAGCCTTCACTACTTCCCTTTGAAGGGTTGCTCACAGTAACAGCCTGGAACCTCCAGAGCGAACAGTGGCACACTGGCTCTGACAGGTGTGTGCATTCTGTGGAAGACCATGCAAAGTACAGGGTAGTAGTTGGGGAAGGGATAAATCCAGGCCCTGCAATCTGCCTTGAAGAGGATAGTCGAAGCACTTGGTGATGGTACCCTTTCTGGGTAGCTGCCATGGTAACACAAAGCAACAATCTCCTGAAGGAATGCAGACCTAGTTCAGGGGGTAGCCCAGGGGACCTAACTCAGGGCATCATGGTGCTTTAGGCACTACCTACACAGGGAGGTATGCCAGTCAGACCTCCCATATTTTCAGCCTCTCCTGGGTGAAGTTGCCTCAAGCCCACCAGGTACAAACTGTAGCTTCCAGCCACTTGCAGCCATAGTACACACTGCCAGGGCAGCAAGTTCTTGTTCCAGATTTGCCTCTGCCCGTATCATGGAGCAGCATAAGTTGCAACTGCAGTAGTCCATGGTCCAGGGTTGCTGGTAGGCTCTCAGCCACTGCTGGTTCATCTGCAGGGGCCACCAAGAGCTGGAGTCTCCTGAGAGCATTTGAGGAGGTATGGAAGATGAAGGGTGAGGTTGCAGGACATTGGGACATTGAAAGAGTGGGTGCTTTGGAGATCTAGTATCCCCCACCCTCACCTGTTAACCAGGAACCTTAACTCCAATGCCTGGCTCCTCTTCATGTGGTACTAGGGAGTTCTCTTGTCAACGGTTAACTGGCTATTCCACTTAACCAGTGGAATCAGGTTAAGTAATTCCACTAAGGAGCCAGAACTGCCATCCTCCTCTAGCTAATAGAACCTTCAGTCAATATTTGAGGGTCATTCCCCCATTACCAGAGCCCCTGCCTATCCTTCCAGACCAGTAGTATTATGGTTTAGAGCTAAAATGTTCCCCCAGCATCTCATGGGGGGGATCAACCCATTGATGAGTTCATAGCTGTATTAGTAACTTTCTCATTGCTGGGAAATACCCATTACCCACAGCTTCATGGAGGAAGGCTTATTTTTGCTAATGGTTTCTGTGGGTTCAGTCCATGGCTAGCTGGCTGGCTCCAAGGCAAAAAAAGGCAAGGTAGAAGGACAAGGTGGAGGAATGCTGCTCATGTTATGGCAGTCAGGAAGGAGAGAGAGAGAGAGAGAGAGGAAGAGATAGGGCCAAGAATATACACTTCTAGGTCACACCTGCAGTGATCCACCTGCTTTAACTGAGCCCCTCCTCCAAACATGAGACTATTGGGGGACATTTTATCTTATTTTATTTTATGTATTGTAGGGGACATTTTAGAACTAAAGCAAGAATGTTCAAGTGGGGCCTTCAGAAGGTAATTGGATTCTGAGGGTGCAAGCGTCGTTCATGGGTCAAGCCACTGATAAATTCATAACTGAAAAGGGTACTTAGGAGATGGAGACCAATTGAGGAAATAAGCCACTGGGTGTGTGCCTTTGAAAGGGACACCTCTTCTCTGGTCCTTTTCTGCTCACTCTGCTTCCCAGCTGTCCTGAGGTGAGCAGCTCTCCTCCGCCGTGTCCTTCTGTCTTGATGTTTTTTCTACCTTGGTGCCATCCCACCATGGACTGCAACTTTTGAAATGATGAGCCAAAATAAACCTGTCCTCCTTTAAATTGTGTATGTCAGTTGTGTTTGTCCCAGCAATGGAAAAGCCCACTAATACAAGGGGTATCACTCTTCTGCCAATCCATGACTTCCTTCTTTTTTGCCTCACCTCCATTCCCTGGAAGTTCCGAATCCAGTCTTTCCCTACTTCCCTGCTGGTCGCTGGTGCAGCCCCCACTGCCTTCTACCTGGACTCCATCCTCTCCAGCAGCCTTCTCCCTGGGGTCCAGTGCCTCCTTCACAAGCCCCGTCATCTGTGCCCCACAGGGCAGCCCACAGGGATCTCATAACACCTAAGCGATATCTCATGCCTCCTCTTCTCAAAATCCTCCTCTCTTCCCTCCTGCCTCATACAGAATGCAGACCAACAGTCCTCTATGATGGGACCCCATTATCTCTCCCTTGATCCTGCATCACAATCCTACATTGGCAGCACTGAGCTTCTTGTTGCTTCTCTAATGCACTGGCAGGTTCCCACCCTAGGCGCTTGCTGTTCCTTCTGCCTAGAATGGTCTGTTCCCAGATATCTGCAGCACTCTCTCTTTCACTTCCTTTAAGACTCAGTTTGAGGTTAATTTTTGCAGAGAGACCATCCTATTAAAGACTGCACCCTCAGAAATCCTGATCCTGTTTTCCCCACTCTATTTTTCAGTCTGTAGCATGTGTTACTTGTTAACATACTATATAATTAACTTGATTATATTTATTGCTTATTTCTCTGTGTGAGGACATACAGACTATAAGAACAAGGGTTTTAAAATTTTTTTTATTAGTGTATGTTTGAGATACATAATAAATATATCTGTCATGAAGTACTGGTATACATACATATCTTGATCCAAGAATAAAGACTTTTATCTGTCTTATCACTGATGTGTCCTCAGTGACTTGAACAAAATCTGGTACTTAATCATATAGCAATATAAAAAAAATCATACATGGTGGTGCACACCTATAATCCCAGCACTTGTGAGGCTGAGGCAGGAGGATTGCCACAAGTTTGAGGCCAGCTTGGGCTACAAAGTGAGTTCAAAGACAGTCTGAATTACACAGTGAGAGTCTGTCTTACAAAAAAAAAAAAAAGCAACAATTTTAGTTTTGTTTTTATTTTGTTTTACTGGGCTTTTTGCTCTGAGCTACTTCCCTGTCCTTTATTTTTTCCCTTCAAGACAGGTTCTTACTAAATTGCTCAGGCAGGGCTAGAATTTGGTGATCCTCCTGTCTTAGTCTCTCAGAGGCATGTACCATCACTCCCAGTTAAAGCATTTCTTAATTAAGGCAGAAATGTAGGAGTGTTGGAGCCCTGGGAAATAGGGGTCCAAGTTGGTGAAACAATAAATCTGGAGCCCTGAGAATCTGAAGGTGCTGAATGCCTGCGGTGGAGGTTGTTGGATGCTCAGTAATCTTAGCACCTGGAGAACCCCTGATTTCTGAGGGACAGGGTCCCATCTCAAGAGGTGTGGCGGGGGAGGGGATGGAGAGTGTGGAGCTTTGGGCTCACATATCAGGTCCTAGCATTCCACACGCTCTGAGCTTTCTATACATTAGCTTATTTAATTCTCACTAACAGCCCTATGAGTTAGGTCTTTTCATTCTTCTGATTTTATAAAGAAGTTGAAGTCCAGAGAAGTTAAATAATTTGCTCACATTCACACAGTAATGAATGGCCAAGCTGGGATTTGAACACAGATCATATTTCTCCATAGCCCATTTCCTTCCTTTTTTTTTTTTTTTTTTTGTGGCTCCAGGGCTCAAACTCACAACCTCGTGCCTGCCAGGCAGGCGCTTAAGCCACTGAGCCAAACTCCCGGCCCTAGTTTTTTGAGGTAGGGTCGCACTATGTAGCTCAGGCCGGGCTTGCACTCACGTTGTAGCCTCAAACTCACAATGCTCCTCCTACCTCAACCTCCCGAGTGCTGGGATTAAAGGTGTGCGTGCACCAGCACACCCGGCTTCTTTCTTTCTTTAAATTTTATTTCTATAGTGGTGATGAGGGATGCCTTCCTGCATCCACAGCCTCCATCAAGTCCCTTCTCTAAAAGCTTGATTAAATATACTCCAGCCCCCACAGCCCTCCAACCAGACCAGAACAGTACCCCTAAAGCTTCCCTGAGGGACTTTCCATTTGATGCGTGTGGTCCTGAGATATGTTCAAAGCTCAGAGGATTCAGAGGTTCCAGATGACAGTGTTATGGGGACGATGAACACAGCAAACACTCTTCTATGATACCATGACCTGGGCTGTGTTCCAAAAGCTTTTTATCTGATAACTCATTTCCACCTCATAGGAACTCAATGAGGTAGGTGCTAAAGATCCAACATTTCTTATCTACAACCCCCAAATGTCAATTCTTTATCTACAAATCCTCAAATGTAAAAAATGTTCTGAAGACTGAAAGATACGTTATGTATTTGATGTTAAAATTCAACTGGCAACAGCACAAGCTGACCTGAACTCGTGTGTCTACTTATAGCCTTTTTAAAATTTTTTATTTTTTTATAGTCTTAATTTATTCCACTAAATGTGACTATTCAGACACTTCACTACAGAGATATTAATGTTTGTGATTATGTAAACATTCACTGGGAATGTTATATAATATGTAGCATTCATATGGTCTGATCATTCTAAATTCAAAAATTTGAAATGCACCTGGGCTCAAACATTTCAGAAAAATGACTTTGGAGGCTGTATAATTGCCTCCATTTTAGAGATGACAAAAGTGATGGATAGAGAAGGATGAATTTTCGTAAGATTCTATATATTATGACTCTTTTTTAGCACTGGGAATTGAACCCAGGACCTGAGTTACATCCTAAACTCTTTTTTATTGTTTGTTCTGAAGCAGGGTCTTGTCAAGTTTCCCAGACTGGACTTGACCTTGTGATCCTACTGCTTCAGTTTCCTAGAGTACTGCGATTGTAAGCATGCTCCACCACCATCAGCTACATTATGATTCTTCCTCAGATAAAGCCAAACTCATGCTTAATGGCAGTGATAGTGATACCAAAGATGCTCATTGTGACAAAGCACATAGGTGTCCTTCTCCAGAGCAGGCAACCTACAGTGGAAGACAGAGAGGCCCCTAGGATGGTCCTGAGAAAATAATTCAGAATGTGAGTGCAGCCCCAAGGCACAGCACAGGGAACTAATGGCATCAAAAGCTCAGATGGGAACTGTGTGTGGTGGCACACATCTGTAATTCCAGCACTCAGGAGGCTGAGGCAGGAGAATCGTTGCGAGTTTGAGATCAGCCTAAGCTACAAAGTGAGTTCAAGGCCAGCCTGAACTGCAAGGCCCTGTCTCAAAAAGACCAAAAAGAACCCCCCAAAACCAAAAAAACAAAAAACAAAAAAACCCCCAACCCCCCCCAAACCCCCAAAATGCAAAAACAAACAAACAAACAAACAAAAAAACAAAAAACAAACTCAGATGGGCCAGATATAGTGGCACCTGCCTATAAGTGTCAACACTCTGGAAGGCCAAGGCAGAAGAATTGCAAATAGAATACCACCTGGGCAACTAGTGAGACCCAGTCTCAAAAAAAAGGGCTGGTGATGTAAGCTTAGTATGAAGTCCTTGAGTTTGATCAATGGCACTTTAAAAAATGTAGACGGTCACTGCCTCTGATTTGGCTACAGGCGCTAGTTTGTACTCAGAGACAGTTTCAAATTTTGGCTTTGCCACAGCCATAGCCTCCAGCCCTGATTCAGTCACCACTACCACCTGTATGTCAGATACAGATACTGGTTTGGTTTGGACCTGGTTATGGGCACCAATTTAGCTATGAATATGGGCTTGGTCAAGGGCCTAGGGGCAGGTGTTGGTGTAGCCTCAACCAGAACTGCAGGAACTGGTTCTTTCACAGAAATAAGTGCAGACACTGGTACAGTCACAGTTGTTTCAGGCCATCTAGAATCACTTACACAAGCCCTAGATGAGTCAAGGTCATATGTTCAGTTGTAGGTTCAGCTATGACCACAGATGAAAGCCTTTGTTCACTTTCAGGTACTGGGGATTGAGCTCAGGGAGGGCTAAACTACATCCTCAGCCCTACTGATTTATTTTTATTTTAAAACAGGATCTTACTAAGTCACCCAGGTTGGCCCCAAACTTGCAATGCTTCCTGCCTCCACCTCCCAAGTAGCTGAGATTAAAACTGTGCATCACCACACCTAGCTTCAGATATGATTTTTTGTTTTTGGTACCAGGAATCGAACTCAGGACCTTGTGCTTGCTAGGCAGGTGCTGTGTCACTGAGCTACTTCCCTGACCCCAGATATGATTTTTGATCCTGGTTCAGCCACTGGCATGACCTTGGAGCTGGAGATAGACTCTATTTTGGAGTCCTGCAGAAATGTCTTCTTGAAATTATATATGCCATGCGTGCTGGGTACATATTTAGGTTTATACTTCACAGGTGACATGTGGTCCCATCAGAGCAGGCAAGGGCTTTACAGGAGACTGGGGACTGAAGTAACATCATGAGGGAAGACTCTAAGAGGGGACAGGATTCCATGGAAGGGTTGGCTTTTTCTTAGAATATCTAGTGGTGAGATAAGGAAAGGATGCCAACACTTAGCCACATGTCTGACTTGCCTCCATACCTAGGCCTCTAGGACTCTGTTTTGGGAAACAATATTCAGAAGTTAGCAGAGTTCTTAATCTAAAATGAAGTGAGGCTGAAAGAGGAAGAGAAAGGTGGGACCGAGAGACAATATAGAAATGATCATTGGAGCCTGGGTGCAGACAAGCACTGCAGTGAACCGGAGAGCATAGGATGCATTTAAAGATGGCCACATTCAGTTATTTCTAAAACCCTGGGGCTGGGGGTGTAGCTCATCAGTGGAGCATGGGCTTAGCATGTTTGGGACCAGCATACACACACACATGCACATGCACACACACACAACCAATTAGTCCAAATATATCTCATGGTTGATTTTGGGTGGTGTGGACTTTAATTTGCAACATTTTTTAAATTTGTTTATTTGTTTTGGTACTGGGAATCAAACTCATGACTTTGCACTTGCCGGGCAGGCACGGTGCTGCTGAGCTGTATCCCCGGCCCTAACTTGCAACATTTAACAGCATTAAGAGTAGTGTGCATGTGTGCATGTGTATGTGGGTGTATATACTCTGTGGGTAGCTGGAGACATCTATTTCTTCCTCCCAGGCAGAGACATTATTTTTTAATAGCGGTTAGTACATAAAGTTGGCCACCTATAAAGTGATCCATCAATAGATAAACTTGTTTGCCCTATAGAACTTTTCTATCCTATAGAGTTTCTATCAAGAGGGAATATAGAATTTGGAATGGATTACAGTTTGAGCAAGAGGACCAGTTCCCTGAGGGTAGGGATGCTGTCTGTTTTGCCCATTATTGTATCCATGGTCTAGGATGAGCCTGGCTTGAACTAAGTGCTGAAAGATATTGTTGAAAAAAATAATAGCAACTATTTACTACGTGCAAGCTGCTGTTCTAGTAACTCATTTTAAAACGCCACAGCAACTTCCTTATGTTGTTGGTATTATTATCCCATCTTTTCGGAGGATGAAGTAGCAAGTCAGAGATGTGAAACAATTTGTGCAAGGTCACATGGTACAGAGCAGGACTTGAATCCTCCTGGATAAAGTCCAAATCTAAGCCATTATGAATAAACGAATTGAAATTCATGCCTTCATGTCTGAGAAACGTCAACCTCCCTATGAGCAATTTTTTTCACTTTTCTCTCATCTCCCTCATTTCCTGCTGTTTTTCAGGACGAAAAAAAATGTTGAGGGCAAGATCCTTCATTCCAAGGTTGCAGGAAAATTCCGAGTCCTGGAGCACAGTGGATTCAGGACCATGGCCAGCAACCAGAGACAGTGAGTCTGCGCAAAATGCCCCACCCTCTGAGACTACCCACTTCCTTCCCCGCAGTTCCAGCAAACTTTGGGTATGAGCAGCCATCTGCTCCGTGTGTGGCCCTGGGCGAAGATTTAGTGCCTTCAACCTTCAAATACCTTCTCTACAAAATCGAGATAATAAAAAGACTTGCCTCCAGGGTGACTGTGAGGAATATATTACATAATGTACATACATTATATATAAAAGTACTTATCACCTAACCCGTAACATCTGGACTATTTATAAGTCTTTGTGAGGCAGTACAAACGCCCACACACCCACAAACCACCGACGACAAAAAGATGGTTCAAAACTTGCACTGTGGAAGCAAAGAGACCTGGGTTCCAATCCTGACTCTACCTGTGTGAATTGGTCAAGAGATGTGAGGTCTTGTCCCTTTCTCACTCCCCAGGAAAAAAGAATTGTTACAATATTGCTGTAGAGTGTGTCTCAAAGGCTAGTGGGAATATTAAAAGCAATAACGTGCAGAATTAAGCACTCAGTATTATCCATTACTATGTTATCCCTTCCTCTGCTCCATTGTTTACACTTTTCACTGTAATAAACGAAACAAAAAAAAGTGATGTTGGGCATTAATGACCTCTCAGCCAAGCACCTGGCATACGATGTTGTGCATATTTACCAAATTATAACCACTGTTATGCATTCTGTAAATGTTTACTTAGTGTTACAGACTGTCACAGGTGTGGCAATTTAAAAATGCTTTTTAAAAAATCTGATCTCTCCGGGGATTTAGCTCAGCAGCTCAAGTGCTTGCTTGGTAATCGCAAGGTTGTGAGTTCAATCCTCGGTACCAAAAAAAAAAAAAAAAAAAAAAAATCTGATCTCATGAAGCTATTGGGGTGATGGCAATATCCCATAGCATCACTTAAGTGAATATATATATGTATGAAAATTTATTTAGGCTAATATTGTATAATTAATTGTGTATCTTAAAAGCTCACTTCAATCCCTAGTACTGGGGAGAAAAGGTGACATTTGAACAAAGATGTGAAGGCAGTGAGAGGATGATCAACAGAGATATCATGCTAACAGCTGGTTCAATGGCCCTGCGGCAAGAAGCAGATCCTAAGCGGGCTAATTGGGTGGTATTCAGTGAGGGAGGGAGGGACACAGTAGAAAGAGAAGTAATGGGAGTAGTATCTGTGGGGCCTTATACAGCACTGTAAAGACTTGGCTTTCGCTGAGAAGTGGAATAATTGCATGGGAGGGTTTGAGTGGAGGAGGAATGTGACTTGCATTTAAAAACTGTCTTCTCTGGCTGCTGTGTGAGCAAACAAAGATAGCGCTGTGATTTTCCCCAACCCAGACCCCCACGAATCCCGATGTCTGCTCACCTTCCCAGGAGACTGGCTCAGACCTACTCAAGTGCCCTGGGCTGCCCCATGGCCTAAGTCCCAAAGTCGGTGCCTTAACAGGAAGCTGAGCATGCCCATGGGCCACCCGCGCATCACCAGGTGGTGCACAGTGCTGAGCCCACGCCTGTGGGCGAAACCTTGAGCAGGGACCAGGGTTTGGCCAAATGGCTGCCCGTAACGCGGCTTAGGGCCAGGAGGACTGAGGCCCCAGTGTGGGCCAGGCAGCGGCTGCAGGCCCACGACTATCAGGGCAGGAGCGGGTGCCCTCAGCGCCGCCATGCTAAAAAAGTCTCGCGGCATACTGAGCATGAGGCTGCAGTTGAACGCACGCGCGGGGGACCAAAGAGCGAAGGAGGAATCGTAACGGGCACCCCCGCGAGCTCTGGCTGCGTCCAGGAAAAGCACCTGCACGCTGCTAAAGAAGGAAACACCAGCGAGCACACTGGGGCCATCGCCAAGAGAAGCCACACCCAGTGCCGCCCCGAGGAGTGGAGGCTACCCAGGCACCGCGCACTCGTGGCCCCGGCCGGGATCCCCCCTGCTAACGCGGGAGCCTGATAGACAGGGCCCCAGAGACCCTGGGGCAGCAACTGTTCCGACAAGTAGCCACAGCCTCTGCCGCCTTTGCAGATAACAGTGTCCAGCCACCAGCACGACGGGATGGGTGTCCACGACGCAGGAGCTGAGTAGGTCGCCTAAGCTCTGCATGGGCAGCGCCTGGAAGGGCTCTGCGTGCAAGAGGGACGGGGCATGATGATGGATGCCTATAATTCCAGCACTCTGGGAGACTGAGGCGGGTGGATCATAAATTCAAGCCGTGCCTGGGGAATTTAACAAGACCCTATCTCAAAAAATAAGCCGAGTTTAGTAATGCACGCCTACAATCCCAGCACTAGGGAGGCTGAGGCAGGAGGATCGCCGCAGGTTCGAGGCCGGCCTGGGCTACATAGTAAGTTCAAGGCTAGCCTGCACTACACAGCAAGACCCTGTCTAAATAAATAAATAGTGACAGGAATGTAGCTCTGGATTTAATCTCCAGTAGCGGGGGGGGAGTGCAAAAGGAAGGGGCAGCGGGTAGGCTACCTGACACTGTCCAGTAGGACCCGCACCAGAGTACCGAGGCCCAGGCACGTGAGCTGAGCGCCGGCCACCCCAGCAGACTTGTGTGAGTCGCGGGTCTGCAGCCACTGCCTCACCGCTAAGTAGCGGATGCCCAGCAGGTGGCGCAGCGGCGCCGGTTTGGGGTCCAAGGAGGCGCGCCCACGTAGACTCATCACCTGCCAGCACTCAGGCGCCCGCGCTGCCAGGGACCCTTAGGGCGGTGGCAACACACACAGCCGGAAGTTGGGCTTCTCAGCGCCCCCGTTTTCCAAGAAAACTGTGATGAAGTGGCGGCCCTAGAAGCCCACGAACGCAGCTGTTGAGTCTGAGTGAACCGGGAGTGGAGAGGAGGGAGCCAGAATAACCCGGTAGATTCTGAGGCCAATTAAATCTGGTGTTAATCCTGCTTCCGCCACGTTGTATCCATGTGACAAGGTACTTCTGTGAAAGAGGGGTTATTGGTGTGCGCCTCACAGAGCCATGGGGGTTGATGGAGGAGACGATGGATGGAAAGGCTATGAACAATGTCAGGGATTTAAACATGAACCCAAATCAGTGTGGTGATTCACACCTCTACAATCCCTGCACTCTAGGAGGTTAAGGCAGGGGGATGGCAAGATAAAGCCCAGCCTGGGCAATTTAGCAGCTTAGCAGGACCTTGTCAAAAAAAAACAAAAAAAAACAAAAACAAAAAAAAAAAAAAAAAAAAAAGGACTGGAGATTAATTCTGTGCTAAGATCTTGGGGTCAATCTCCAGTACCACCAGCAAACAAACAGATACTGGCTTAAAATTGCTTGCTTTCAGGCCATCTCTTCAACCCCCGTCCCAGACCAGTTTGGCCAGTCATCTGACAGAGTCCGCCCAAATAGCCCCTTGTCCCAGCTGGCCAAGGACTTGTCCCAAGAAGCTCCATGGTGGCCAGTTTCCTATCACAGAACTATGCCAGGCAGAACTCCAACCCCAGCCAGCACAACCAGTCCTCTGCTATAAGGTCAGACCAGCTCTCCAGCTTTGTGTATCCCCATGGATTCTCAGTCCCTAGGAAATCCAAGCCACCAAGGACCAGTAGGGCAGGTGCAAGGACAGCCATGGCTGTGTAGGAAATAGGGAAAGCTGGACAGTTTGCACGGTGCCCCTCCTGTCAGTCTTCCCCTCCCTCTCCCACTGCAGGGGTAGGAGGAGGCTCAGGTGACATTGTGAGGAAGGGTCAGGCCTCCAAGCCTAGGGAAATAAGCAAGGCCAGAGGTTTCACCTGCCCAGAGCCAGGCTGAAGCTAGGCACACTGTGGAGACTTTCACAGTCCATCTTAGATGCCTGGGTCTGGCCCTCGACACCCATCCCAGGCCAGGACACAGATGTCCCCGTTAGCACTGGCTCCAGCCTGACCTGGTGCCACTGATCACTGTGAGGCCTAATGGTGGGATAAGAATGAGAGGCAGTGAGGGACGGAGAAAGGACTGAAGAGAGCCAGATACAGAGAGGTGAGAGACCGAGATGAGCATGGACACATAACTCGAAGATAGACAAGAAAGGAGGGCCCTTGAGTGTGGAGAGGTGCTTGTGTGTGGAGGGGTAAAAAGTTTATGTTTCTGTGACAGAACAGGGATCAAAGGGGCAGACTGAGGAAGAGAGGCCTGAAGGCCGTTCTAAGAAAAAAGGTGAAGCAGGTCCTGAGTCTGCTGAGGAGAGAGAAGCTTCGGGCTTAAGCTTCTGGGGGCCAGGGAAGAACTGGGCTGGGTTTGAGGAAGGAAGAAAATGGAGCCAGGGCTCTATCTGGGCCTGGAGACTTTCTGTTGTTGTTGGGTTGGGACAGAACTCAGGGCCTCCTGCATGCTAGACAAGTGCCCCACCACTGAGCTATGCCCCAGCCCTGGACTTAAACTCCTGAGTTTGGGGAAGGAGGAGTGGGGTCTAGACTCCTGAGTCAGGAAAGTGACTGGAGATCAAGGTAGGAGAGGACACCAGCTGTCTGGATTTGGTGGTGAGGAAGATGTGGGGATAGAGTTCCCCCACGGGGAGACACCTGCCCTTTAGTCCATTTTTCCCAGAAGGTGCTGAGCTGCAGAACCTTTCTTGCCATAGCTTCCCCCGTCACTCGCTTAAGGTCCTTCACTGGCTGTTCTTTGTAAGCAGAGGAAGCGAGGGCAGGCTCCAGCGAGGGCACAGGGAACATGAAGGTAGACACAAAAGTCCCCTGCCTTTCAGGGGGTGGTTAGAATTTCCTTCCAGCCTGGGGTTGCTGAACAACATATGTGCTGGAGATGCTGCGGGGGGAAGGAGGATGGCGTGGGAATGCGAAGCTGAGGAGCTCAGACTGTCCCAGGAGCACCAGCGAGCTGTGGAGGTTTCCATGCAAAGGAAGGGCAGGTTCAGCTTTAGGAAAAAATTGGACCAGAGGGTGACTGAGGCCAGAATCCTAGGAGGAGGCCAGTGTTGGGACCTGGATAGATGAGGCCAGATAAGGGAGGAGGAGTAGGTGGAAGGAACCCGCAGCAGGCTGAGCAGGGGTCCCCTTAGATGGACAGAAGCTGAGGCCAGTATTGGGGTGCAAACCTAGAGGATCCACAGTAAGAGGACCCAGGAAGCCAGCATCAGCCAGGTCTGGATTTAGAAGAGATTGGGAATCATCAGAAATGTGGAGTTTGGCAGTAGAGAAGGGAAATGGAGGCATTAGGGCTGGCTGTTCCAGGAGGAGGCGAGCAGAGGAGGAAGAAGGGGCCAGAATAGCACTTACAGAGAAGCTGAAGAGGAAACTCCCAGGGAGCTGGTGCTGTATCCCGAGGGTTGGGGAGAGGGAAGTGTGTCCCAGAGGTTCCACGGAGCTGAAGCCAGAATATATCCAGAATAAAGTCCTTTGAAGTCTCACATTTTATACTCTAAATTCTTGCCAACGTTGCATTCTGCTCCATCAGTCTAGCCATGCGAATTCTCATATAAAAAGAAAAATTTCAAGTACTTACCACTGACATTCTGTTATCTGCCCTTCTGTGCTCCCTCCCTAACCCCTACAGTGAAAATTTCCAAGGGAAAATGAAGCGCTGGGTATGCCCTGTGGCTTTGGGGTCTCCCCAGCTGATGTCCTGGTGCGTTGAGGTATCTGTCCCCAAGTGTTCAATACTCCACTGGAGCTTGGCCAGACTGACCTCTCCTCTCCAGCCCTTTCCCCAGGTCATGGATATTCCCAGCCTCCCCTGCAGGTAGCAGAGCCCCTGTTCTTGCCCATGTATTTCTATCCTTCTTCCTAGAAGGAAGCCAGGTGGATCATTCTAAAACACAACCTTGATGGTGTCCCTCCATTTATCACTCTTCCTGGCCCATAGTGCCCGGGGCTGGAGCTTCTCAGCCTGGCAGCTGGCTTCTGCCCACCACTTGGGTTCACCTGTCACTGTGCCTCTTCCACCACCCTGGCTCCTACTACACCAAACTCCAGGTAGTTCAAGTAGACACTCCTCTTTCTCCCTTTCTTAGAAGACCCCTCTGCCCCAGGTTCTCTCAGTATATATTTTTTTTCTTGGTATTGGGGATTGAACCAGGGCCTTCATAGTGAGCTACATCCTCAGCCCATTTTAATTTTAACACAGGGCCTCACTAAGTGGCTAAGTTGCCTAGGCTGGACTTGAATTTGCAATCCTCCTTCCTCAGCCACCCAGAAGGCTGGGATTACAGGCATGCACCACTGTGCCCTGCTTCTTTGTATATTCAAGAGTACTTTCCTCTAGGCAGGAATGGGTAGATAATTTGCAGGGCCCACTGCAAAAGGAAGATGGAGGAGGGTGAGCCTATTCAAAGAATTTCAAGAAGGTGGGAGCAGGGCATTAAACCAGATACAGGGTCATTGCAAGTGTGCAGTGCTGGGTGACTGGAAATTGCACTGCTATAAAGTGGGCCCTGTCTTCTGGAAATCTTCAACTCTCTGCATCTCCCAGGCTCAGTTGAGACTCCCCTCTGGCTGTCATCCTGTGGGTTGCTATCCGCTCCACTAGAATTAGAATTGTGAGAATGCAGGGTCTGGGCTACTTGGTCACCACTACGTCCCCAACATCAGTACACAGAAGCCAGGCATTGTCTGTCCTTGCTTTTGGGGAGCTTGTGAAGGTACAGATACCATTGAGGGACCACAGACAAGAGCCACCAGGTTCCATCCAGGAGAGAACCCGTCTACTTTGAGAGCACCCTGTTATCTCATTCTCCCACATATGAGCCTTTGGAGAGAGCTGCAAAAGTTTGGCCTTCATGGAGGCCTTGCAAAGGATTATGGGTATCTCCAGATGCTCAGGCTGCTGCCAGATTTAGCCACATCAAGACACTTGTGTTGGTAGTAGCAGCACACAGACAAGGCAGAAGTTGAGTATCGGGACTACAGGCACTTCAAGAAAATGTTGCAGTAGCTTGGGCTTGGGCTCCACATTGTGCGGGCTGCTTTCCAAAGACAGCCAGGGAATGGACAGAAGTACTCCCCGAGCTCAGAAACCTGGTGAACTCGGCTGAATTTTAACTTTCAATCCTAGATACAAGTGCTCATTTGTTTCTGCACAGGGTTAAGGGATGGTCTGGCATCCTATGAGGACCATAGAGACCCATGCTAGAAGGACCAGTCTGCCCCACATCTCTCTCCCCATCTTCCTTGCTTTCAAACTTGCTTTTTCCTTTGTTCAGCACAGGAGACTGAATCCAGGGCCTTTACATGGAGCTACATCCCCAGTCCTTAAAAAAAATTTTTTTTTTAAATTTTGAGACAGGATCTCACTAAGTCATTACCTTCCAGAGTGCTGGGATTACAGGCATGTGCCACCACACCTGGCTTTCTGCTTCCAAAGTATAATAAGTGACCCCTGGCAGCGCATTCTCATTTCAGGTCCTGCATCTTCTGTGTCCACATCACCCTGACCAGCCACAGTCTCAGTTTTTCAACCTCTCTCCATTGTCTGCCTGGTACTTGGACCTTGAGAATTTCCTTCATTCCCATGCTACAGAGAAGTCACCTGCCCCACTCACAGATGGATCCATGGACGTCAGGGACCAGGGTCCTACAGCTTTCGGTAGGGGATGGAAACCTGTGGCAAAATAACCTCAAATCTCCCTTCCAAACCGGGTGTGGTGGCACACGCCTTTAATCCCAGCACTCGGAAGGCTGAGGCAGGAGGATCGTTGTGAGTTCAAGACCAGCCTGGGCTACAAAGTAAGTTCAAGGCCAGCCTAAACTGCATAGTAAGACCGTGTCTCAAAAAATAGGGCTGGAGATTTAGCTCAATGACCTAAGTGCCTGTGTGGCAGGTGCGAGGTTGTGAGTTCAATCCCTGGTACAAAAAAAAAAAAAATCTCTCTTCCATTCATCCACCTTAGGGCCTGGCCTGGTCCAGGTCACCCTCTGCCTGGCCATTGTAATATCCTCTTTCCTTTACCCTCCACGTACAAACAGATCTATCACTGGAGCTTCCTTGAGATCAGGAAACACTGTTCTCCTTAGAGCTCAAAACCCTACAATGGCTTCTCATGCCACTTAGAATGAAATAGACGCCTCCCAGCAGCCTCTAGGGTTCTGTGTGTGGCCTCTTCCCACTCCCCAGTATCAGTACAATGTCACATCCCTTCCCTCACCCTACCTCCAGCCCTGGCCTCCTTCACTTCCTTTTAGACACCATGCAGTTCCATGTGCATGGAATGCCCTTTCCACCCTTTGCTAGTTAACTGCAACCTGAGCGTCCTCTGGGACTCAGCTGGGGCCTCACCTCCTCCAGGAAGCCTTCCTTAATCTCCCTTCATGGGGCAGGTCCCCTGATTATAGGGTCTTCCAGTTCCACATCTCTCTGGCATAGTCCACTTTGTTACCACTGATGCTTTACCCTTGCTTGTAACTATTTAACATTTGTGTCCCCAGCAGATGCTGAGATATGTGACAGCAGGACCTGTACCTATATTTGTTTAGTACTCAGTCCCCAGTGCTTGCACACAGTAGGCACACAGTAAAGACTGCTAGTTAAAAAAAATAAATAAATAAAAATGAAAACTAAAACCTGAGGGTTTAGGAAGAGCACGCTGGCACCCCCTCCAGGCAGGAACTGGTAACTTCTAGCTGGCACTAGGTCCACTCCCTTGGGCTCATTCTCTAAAGACTCATGCCCTCTCTCTCACTGATGACCTCACCTGACCTCTGCCACCCAAGAGTAACCAATAAGAGGAAGGACTCCTGATGCTGCTGGGGGATCGGGCAGTCAGATCAGGTCCCCTGGACTCAGGTTGTTTCTATAGGCTAACAGAGTAATATTTCCAAGGCCACAAAAGCTGTGACACAATCTAGGATTTGTTAGCCCGGTAGGACAAGGTCATGTGCACCAGGTCATGAGAATGACCAGTCTAGTCTTGAGCTCCCTTTACCATGCCACTCATACCAGCATCACTCCAGACAGGTGACAGGTCCACATTTCTGCCTAGATACCCCTCCACATCAGAAAAGCCCCTTCCTGGGTCCCTAGTGAGGGCTGCCATTTCCTAGACCAAGTGTGGGTCCTACAAACTTCAAGGGAACCTAGAACAAAGAGTGAGGGCTGGAAGTTCCAGATCAACCTGACCCAGGATCCAGCCCACAGAATCGCCGGGCCTACACTTCCTGTCTATACTTTCTTACCTCCTACTCTTGAATCAGCTGAATGTGGCATCTGTCCCCACTGATTCCCTGACAATGCTCTGCTGGGATTACTGCAACCTTTACATTATTAGGTACAACAGTCACTTGGGTTTGAATTGCTTGGTTTTCTTTTCCCTGTTCCACTGCCTCATGCTCCTGTATAGAGTTTGCGAGGTTTTTTCCTTTGTCTGTCTCTTAAACATGCAGAAGTCATAGTGGTTGGGAGTTGGGACTCCTTTCAAAGGCTGTCTCACCGCAAGTGGTCTCAGTTCCCATCTCTGACTACAAAGCTCTATTTCTGTCCCCAACTCCAGCCTCAGATCAAGAATCCTCTGGCTTCCTGGACATTGTCCACCATGGACATTCTCTGCACCCCCACATCCACCAAGTCCGACATCAGTCACAGCATCTTCCCCAGGCACGCCCTTTCTCCTTGGTCTTGTCTTGGGCAGTTCCCCCACTCTGCTCCCCTGGTCAGAGCCTGGGCCTTGTCCTGGACACCTCATCCCCATGGTCCTCCACTCCACAGCCCCTCTACTTAGCTTCCTCAATGTCTGTGCCACCCACTCTGTTCTCCCCCCAGTCCTGCCCTGGCCTGAGCTTCCCCACCACTCAGAACCTTGCCTTGGCTCCCCGCTGGGTGCCCAGCTTCAAGTCTCCTCCTCTGGTCTACCTTCCTTTAGAGGGATCTTCCTAAAGCCCAAACGTGACCCTACCCCCTCCCCTGCACAGAAGCCTCCATGATTCCCCAGCACATCAGGCCACCATCTGAGCTCCTCAGCCTGGAGCTCCTGGGCCTTGCTCGGCTCTCCTGCCTCAGCTCTACCACAGTACCCCAGGGCCTGGTACACAGTAGGCCCTTGCATAGCTGTGTTCTTCACCTGGAACAGCTCTCATTTTGCTCTCTGCCTAAGTATCTCCTTCAGATATTTCTCTCCAACCCCATGTCTCCTCTTCAAGGAAACCCTCCCTGACCACACCCTTGGCCAACTCAGGAACCTCTTTTGGACTATACAATCCCCTAGGCTTTCCTGGTCACCACATCCCTGGTCTCTCTGGATTATCACTGTCTGAAAACATGTCTGTCTCTCACTGGACTTCAGGCTCCCTGAGGGCAGGACTCACGGCTGTCTGGGTCACTGCAGTGACACCGCCCAGGGCCCACCCAGGTGGCCCCTCCAGGAATATCTGTTGACTGAATGGATGACCACTCTCAGCCCCAGCCCCCAGGGTACTCAAACTGAACTGGGGAGTCTCTCCCAGAAGAAGTATTCGCCAGCCCCAGATCCCTGCAAAAGTTCCCCAAGCCCCACAGACAGAGACAAGGGCAAAGGCCCAGGCCCAAGCTTAGAAAAATAGGACTTTCTTGTTGTGCCCCAGTGACCCCGACACCCTCCCCATCAGAGTTTTAAAAACCGTGAGTGATTTGGTGAGTCTGAGGCCAGGTCCCGCCGGGTGTCCGGGTCCTGTTATCCCTGGGGCCAGAGGAGCCATAGAGGTGGGCACCCAGCTAGGGTCCCGCAGGTTCGTGGCTGGGCCCCCAGGGCTCACAGTCCAGCTGGACCACGGTGTGGGCCCTGGGTGCAGCGGGCTCCGGGACAGGTGCAGTGGGCGTGGGTCCCAGGGCGCCGTTGGTCTGAGAGCAAACGCTGCTGACGGGTGCTGAGGCCTTGCCCTTGCCGGGGGGCTGCCCACCGTGCACCTTGTAGCGCATGAGCAGCACGAAGATGAAAACCAGCACCGAGGCCACGATGACCCCGCCCAGCGCGATGATCATGGTGCCGCCCAGGAAGGGGGCGTGCGGGGCGCCGCACGGCCGCAGCGCAGGCTCAGTGGAGAAGCGGGCGCAGCCCACGGGCCGCGTGGCCGTGAGCCCCGTGGCACCATCCTCATACACGGCGAGCACGCACAGGTCGTAGGTACGGCCAGACGCCAGGTCGGTCAGCAGGAAGGAGCGGCTGTCCGCTGGGATCATCCTGGAGGGACAGGCAGGTGGGGTCAGGTCTCCGGCTGCTCAGCACCTACCCTCTACCCGCCCCTGACCCAAGGTCCCGAGGGGCTAGATTCGCGCCAGTCCTCTCATTTCTAGCCCACCCAGTTGCCTCTAGCCAGCACCCCAACTTTTTTGGTCTAACACCACGTCATCCACATTCTGTTATCTCTCTACTGTTAGTCAGTTTCACTGTAGCTACCTGTCCCCACCAAGTTCTGCTCTGGAGGCGACGCCCAGTTTCTCTGCAGCCCACCACCGGAGGTCCTCCCAGTGCCGGTATTTATAACCAATATTAATTCCTCTCCTGCACCACCACACGGCTCCCTCCAGCCTGCAGCCCACTTTCCCCATAGCTTCCCTGCTCATTCTGCCCCAAGTCTCTAACAGGTTTCACTCTGGTCCCGCCACCGAAGTTCCCTCCAGCCTGGCTGTTAGGCATTTCTCCATTCACCGCCCAATTTTGCTCTAACCCTGCTAGTTCCATCTGACCTAATCTCGTTTCCTTTTAGCTTGCTGGACACTTTCCTTCTGATCTCCCTCTAGCCCCTCACCCAGTTGCCCTCTGGTTCTCATCTGACTTCTCTCTTGCCTCTAATTTCCCGTTTTCAGCTACCTGATTTTCCCTTAGTGTAAAATCAGAATTTTCTTTAATCTTTTAATCTAACAACCTGATTCCTCTATACCCCTGCTGCCTGATTTCCTTCCAACATGCCAATAAATTTCCCACTAGCCCCATTGCCTTTTTATTATCATATATAGTGTGTCTTCCCGGGGAGTTCTGTCATCTGAATCACCACTGATTTCTTTTTCTCCCTATTGCCTTATTTCTTTACGGCTCTGTCATTTAATTCCCTTTTATCTCTGTTGCCTGGTTTCTATTTATTCATACCTTTCCCATTTCCTTTTCTCCTTACCACTCAATTCTACTATATTTTCTTTTGTCACAGGGTACCTTGTTGGAGATTTAACCTCTTTTATAATGTTTTGTTCCTAAACTGCTTTAATGAGAGTGGTACAGGGAACTCTGGGGTTGCTTGTAGTAGGGTGACCATCTAAAAGAGCATGTGTCCTGTCCTCCACTAGGGTGACCAGGACTTGTGTGATTTTCAGGGCTGAGATGGAATCTACTGAGTAGTCTTATCTGAGAAAAGTAGCAGAATCAGGACTGAAAAGAAAATGAAATGATAATCTCTTGAAGTGTGGCCCCAGGAGAGGGAAGAGGGTCTAGGTACTAGTTTCCAAGCTATGACCCCAGTCCTTAGGAGGCCCAGTCCTTGCAGCCAAGCCTTGGGGACTGCACCATTGGGTCAGCCTGGCAGCAAGGACAGAAAGGCATCGACAGCCGCCCATGCAAGGTTGAACTCTAGTGAGAGGTGTCAGCAGCCACCACTTCTGACTGTATGTGTTCACAGTGGATATACCCAGTGCTCTGTGGCTTGGGGACAGAAGTGGTACTGACCCACTCCATGGAGTGTCTGAACTCTAGGTTTTGTGTTTGAAACCATGGAAGAGAAAATGGAGCTCCCAAGACTGGCAAACTGGATTTGTTTTGCTTTGTTATGTTTTTGAGACAGGGTCTTGCCATGTATTTCAGGTTGGCCTTGAACTCATTATGTAGCCCACACTGACCTCAAACTTGTGGCAGTCCTCCTGCTTCAGGCTCCCAAGTGCAGGGATTCAGGTGTGTGCTACCACACCTGGCTAAACTAGCTATTTCTATTCACATAGCAAGTAGAGCTTGCACTTGGTTTTTATTTTGAGACAGGGTCTTGCTAAGTTGCTGAGGCTGTCCTCAAACTTGCAATCTGCCTTCCTCAGCTTCCTGAGTAGCAGGGACTTCAGGTACATATCACCATGCCTAGCCTGTTTGATTTGATTTAGCAAATGAAAAATTTATGTCACCATATTAGAACTCCAAACATGTAGGACTCACACTACATGAATACGAAGCCTAGTCTCTATTTAACCTCCTTTCCTTTGTAATAGGTCTATTTCATTTCATTTTTCCTGACATGCCTGCACCTTCCTGCTTGATCTCTTTTTCTTCCTGCAGCCTGGCTTGTGTCAAACCATCATGTGGAAAAGCAGGTTTCTCTGTCTCTCTCTTCCTCCTCCCCCCAGTACTGGAGATTGTACCGAGAGCTTTTGCACTGTGCTAAATCCCGTCCTTTTTTTAGTTTTTATTTTAAGATAGGGTCTTGCCAAGTCACTAAATTGCTCAGGTTGGGCTACAACCCTCCTACCTCAGCCTCCCAGAATTCTGGCATTACAGGAATATGCCACCATGCCTGGGTTTTCTCTTTACCTTTACTGCTGAAATTTGCTTTTATTCCCTTGTGCCCATTAACTTTTTACTCTTTTGTATTGATTATCTTTTTATTCCTGCTAATTAATTTCCTTCTTGTTTGCTACCATTTACTCTTGCTGCCTTATTTCTTTTTACCTTTGCAGCCTGATTTCTTTCAACATTATTGCTTGATATTTTTTGGCCCGGTAGCCTGCCTTATTTTAACATTTGCTAATTTATTTTATCTTTACTGTCTGCTTTCTTTTTATCACTGTTACCAGATGTCTTTTACCCTTTTTGCCTGATTCTGGTTATCCTTGCTGCATAATGTCTTTCACCTTTGTGGGATGATCTCCTTTGCAACCTTGCAGCAGCTGTGCTTTAGTACAGCGTATCTGGAGATGCACCCTCAGTTCTCCCACACCTCCTCACTCCCCGACCCGAGCTGCCCCACTGCCTGGCCCCTGCACCTGTAGACGAGGATGTCATCAGCTGAGCTGTTGTACTGGATCTGGTACATGCGGATGCCTGGGATAGGCCGCTGATCTGGCCACTGGACGAGAGCAGCTGTAGCCCCGTGCTCAGTCACTTGGACGCCACGGTCGGTAGGGGGCACGGTGTCAGCCACCTTGGCAGAGGCAGAGGCAGCAGAGGGCGGGGTAAGGGCATCAGGATCCCCGTCCCGCGGGGGGTCACAGCTGGTGCTATTGGCTAGCTGCGGAGGTGGCGGGGGACCCACAGTTAGCTCAACAGCTGCTGTGGCCTCACCAGCTGCATTGGCCGCTATGCAGGTAAAGATGCCACCATCGCCCGGTTCAGTGACCAGCAGCTCCAGAGTTCCATTCGGGAAGGCACGGGCACGGCTCGAGTTGCCCAACAGCCGGCCCTGGGGTGATACCCAACGCACACGGGGTTCTGGGTCCCCTACTGCCCGGCAGCGCAAGGCAGCTGGCCGACCTGCAGGTACTGCCAGGGGTGGTGATCGGTGGGTCACCACAGGTGGCTCGCACACAAACTCCTCCTCACCCACAGCCCAGAAGTAGCGGCCACCCAGGGCAGGTGGCGAGGCACAGGCCTCGAGGTCATCCTCCCTGGCTAGGCGCCTTAGCCACACCAGCTCACAGTTACAGTGCAGGGGGTTCCCACCAAAGGCCAGCACCAGGGCGGAGGCAGGGGAGCCACGAGGCCGGGCGAGCAGCTGCAGGCGGGAGAAGAGTGGGTCAGGCGGGATGGTGGTCAGGCGGTTGGAGGTCATGTCGAGCCGTGCCAGCTTGTGCAGTCGGGAAAAGGCGCCAGCAGGCACGGAAGCCAGCAGGTTATGGTCAAGGCCCAATGTATTGACATTGCCCAGGCGGCCCAGGGCCTCCCAGGGCAGCTGCTCGAGGTTGTTGTAGGAGAGATCCAGGTCCTCAAGTGTCTCGGCACAGTCGTCCAGGGCACCAGCCGCCAGGGCTGCCAGCTGGTTGTTGCTCAGGATGAGGTGTCGCAAGTTGACTAGGCCACGCAGCTGACCCTCGCCCAGCGAGGTCAGTCGGTTGCCATCCAGGTGTAGGGCGCGCAGAGCTCGGAGGTCAGCGAAGGCGCCAGCTGCCACGTGGCGGATGGTGTTCCGAGACAGGCTCAGGTGCAGCAGGCCTGTCATGTTGGCCAGGTCTCGGCGGCGCACAGCTGCAATGAAGTTGTCTGCCAGGCGCAGCTCAGCCGCACGACGATCCAGTGAGGGTGGCACGAACAGGAGGCCTGCCCCTGGACACAGCACACTTAGGGGCAGTGACTGGGTCTGGCATCGGCAGCGGCGGGGACATGGGCTGGATGTGGCTGGCTGGGGTGGAGACGAGGCAGGGGCCAGCGGCAGCAGGCAAAGGAGCAACGGGAAGACGGCCATTGCGGGCGGGGCGGCCTGCAGGGAAAGGGGAGGCATCAGGGGTGGCAAGGCCAGAGGGGGTCCTCATAGAGGGGTTGGGTGGTCTGAGACGAGGAGAGATGGTCACAGCTTATGGGGGCACAGCTGATCAAAGATGGTCGGAGAGAGGAGAGGCAGATCCAAAGCCAGAGGAGATGGTCAAAGACTCAGAAGATGTGTCCCAGAGACAGAGGGAGCAAAAATGAACAAAGATGGTCAGAAGGGAAGGGAGCAGGCTAGAGCTAGCTAGACAACAGGAGAACTGGTCAGGATGAGTAGAAGGTAAGCTAGAGGGCTTCAGACATGGTCAAACACATGGTCAAAGATGGTTGTGGAGAGAAAAAGTGATCAGGTGGGAGGGAGGGCAAGAAGGGGTCAGATATGGTCCAAGAGGAGAGTGGTCAGAGATGGTGAAGAAGATGGACAAAAACAGAGGAAATGATTGGGGTGGTCAAGAAGATGAGAGGTGGGCAAACAGGAGAGGTGGTTGGAGGTGGTCCATCCAGGAGAGCTGATCAATGATGGTCAGAGAGAGAAGTGGTCAGGCATGCTCAAAAGCCAGAGAGGTGAGAGAAAAGAAAGGACAGATGTATCAGAGTCAGCCGAAGACCAGGACAGATGGCCAGGATGAGGGGTATGGGAAGAGCTCATCAGGGGGAGGAAAGGCAGCCAGAGATGGTGGACATGATCAGAGAAATCAATGAACAAGAGAGATAGAGAGCTGGGTGTGGCAGTGCATGCCTATAATCCTTGCAACTTGGGAGGTAGAGGCAAGAGAATCACAGTTTAAAGTCAACCTTCTGGGCAATTTAGTGAGACCCTGTGTCAAAATTTAAAATATAAAAAGGGCTGGGAATGTAACTCAGTAGTAGAGTGTTTGCCCAGCATGTGTGAGGCCCTGGGTTCAATTCTCAGTGAAAGAGTGAGAGACAGAGACAGAGACAGAGACAGAGACAGAGACAGACAGACAGATAGACAGAGACAGAGGTAGAGACAGAAACAGACAGCTGAGTAGCTTTGGGTTGGGACAGCAGACAAGAGAGATGGTGAAAGATGGTCAGAGAGAGGGAAGGTAGATAGAAGAAGAAGAAGGATAAATGGACAGGGCAGCTGGGGAGAAAAATGTTAGAAAGAGAGATGATGAGGAGTGCCATGGACAGAGGTATGCAAGATGATCCCTCAGAGAGGCACTAGACAGAGGTGGCTGGAGAGGGGAACTGTGGACAGGGGTGTCCAGGATGATCAGAGACAGGAAAGGTGAAAAGAAATGGTCATTCAGAAGAGGTGGAGAGGCCAGCTGTGGTGGCACAAGCCTGTAATCCCAGCACTTGGGAGGCTGAGGCAGGAGGATCACTGTGAGTTTGAGGTCAGCCTGGGCTACATGGTGAGTTGAAGGCCACTCTGAACTACACAGCAAGACCCTGTTAAAAAAAAAAAAAAAAGGAAGAGAGGTGGAGAAAGGGGACCAGGAAGAGCAGTGGTGGACGAAAGAGGCAGCTGGAAATGGTCAGACAGGGCAGATGGTGAGAAGTGGTAAGGGCAGTGGCGTCAGAGGCCTGGAGATACCATCAGCTGGGGATGAGGTGATCAGAGAGGGGCAGAGCTTGCCAAGTGTCCAGAGATTGTTGCAGACAGAGGTGGAGACAGACTTGTGGAAGAATGATTTTTCTAGGGAAAAACCTAAGTGCTAAAGAGGACCTGGCTCTCACTACTTCACCTCCACTCCCACCCACAAAACCCCCTTTCCAATTCCCCACAGCGAAGTGGCCTTACCTGAGCTGGAAACCACCCCTGGGAGCAGAGTCCTCAGGCTCCAAGGGGTCAGAGGTCAGGGCTCTCAAGTGTGTGTCTGGTCATGTCATCTCTGTCCCAAGACGTCTGTGAAGACACTTTTGTGTCTCAGCTCAAATCTGTGGCCACAGAGTCTCCAGATCTCAATACCTGGGTCCCAGACCTCCAGATATTGGGCCTTAGGGTCCAGCGTTAGAGATCCAGACCCAGTTTTGGTTGTTCAGGCTCAGGGTTTTTCAGCTCCAGTCTTGGGGTGCCAAACAGTCAAATGGAGAAGTTCAGGGTCTGAGTCCCAAGTCCTGTCCTGGAATCCAATATTGGGGTTCCGTGGGGTTCAGGTACTGGGATGCTGAGTCAAGATTTGGAGGTCTCACTTCAAATTTCAGCATTCAGGTCTGCAGCAAGGACTTCTGGCTCAAAATCAGGTTTAGGGCCCTTGGAGTCCCCGGGTTCAGATCTTGGCATTTGAGGCCTAAATTCCACGGTCCAGTTCCCAGATAGTAAGTTCCTGGTGTAGATTTGGGAATTCAGTTCCAGATTTCAAGGTACCAGGCACAGAATTCAGAGTTCAGCTCCACATTTGGGGGTTTAGATTCCAAATCTTGGGTTTCTGGCTCCAAATCTTGGGGTCCATGCTCCAAATCATGAAATTCAGTTTCCAAATCTTGGGATCTCAGGGACTGATGCTGGGATTCTAGCCCCAGGTATAAGGGATTCAGGGTCCAGGTCTCTGGGTTCCACAGCCGGATCTCAAGGTATCGACCCCAGGTCTGATTCCCAGGCTCAGGTTTCTGGATTTCCCAATCCAATCTCGGGGTGCAAGCCCCCGGTGTCAGATGCAGGCGGGCCCCGGGTCTGGGGTGACAGTCTTGCTTCTTGCCTCCTGGCCTGCGTCGGGGGTCGGCCCAGGGGGAGGAGGTCCACTGCGGTTGGTAGGTGGGCAGCGGGGCAGCCCCAGGACCAGGGTGGGGCGAGGCCTGGGAGCCGACGGACGGACAGACAGACAGACAGGGACACGCGGGCCGGGGCACCGCAGCGCGGGCGGGGACGCAGGGGGGAGGGGCCGCGCTCAGAGACCCCTCCCCCGCCGGGGCCGGGGCGGGGGCCGGGCGGGGGCCGGGCGGGGGCCGGGCAGGCGGGCCGGGTTCGGGCGCTCCCGCGGCCTCCTCGCCGGGAACCCAGGGCCGCGCGCGGCCACGCTTAAAGGCGCAGGCCCCGCGCGTGCCCGCGCTTAAAGGCGTAGGCAGCACCCCCAAAGGCGCGCCCCTGGCCCCACCTTCTATGGAGGCGCCCTGGCGCTGCTAGGAGCAAGAATCCCTGGATATAGAGGGACTGAGGCAGAGAGATAGAGATTGAGAGAGAACAGATGATAGAGACAAAAAGATGACCAGGGTTAAACTGAGAGACAGCTGGCTAGAAATACACAGATATACAAGGAGAGCTGGAATACAGAGACAGGAATGGATTCAGAGAAGGAGGGAGAGACAAAAGGCAAGGACAAGGCAGAAACAGAGGAACAAATGTGCACACGCACTCACGCGGGCCCTGGTAGCACTTGGGGCACCTTGGCTGTGAGGGTCTGTGTGTGTATTGTGTACTCATTTATAGCACTGACTGTAGCCCCCCCCCCCCGCTCAGAGACCCCTCCCCTTTTTGGGATGTCCCTTCCACAGGTGAAGTTTCCTCACCTGAGCTCTGCTCAGCACCAGGCCTGACCTTTGCTTCTCCCCAAGGCTCCTTTCCCTGGCTGCAAGTTTTCCCTTGGAAAACTTGGCTCCAAGACCCTGAGCCCTCTAGGATTAGGCATAGACCTCAGGATACACTGACCAGATGTCCTGAGGAGGAGCGAGAAGACAGGACATGGGTCAGAGGCAGGGTTCTGGTCAGGTTGGTCCACTGTCTTCCCCTCCTCCTCCCACTCAGGTCCACTGCCCACTGAAGACCCTGGTTCGAGTTGTGCCAACACCTGACTCCCAGGGACTGCTGCAGGGGTGCAGCAGAGGAGAGGAGGGGTCCCATTGTCCTGGCAGATGGTGTCTCAGGAAGAGGATGTGAGTGATGGTCTCTACACCTGGCTAGGCAACTCGGTTATAGCAGCATGAGCCACTTGATCTACGTGGAGCCATGATCCAAAGGGAACCCAACCTTGGCCTAGGGGAGCCTGGGTGCTCCTGGAAACCACCCCTGGAAATCCCATCTGAGCGGAGGAGTCCAGTGACCTTGGGAGCGGGGTGTGAATGCATGCCCACCCTCGTGGCCTGAGCTCTGCTGAAGGTTTCAGAATAGACTTGGCTCTTCCTACTTATGTGTATTGAAAAAATGCAGCTAAAATTAACTCAGCCCTAGGGCCCACCTTTCCAGATTATTAGCAAAGTTCATCATGCTCCTGGCTTGGCACAGCCAATATGGTCACTCAGAAACTCAGGGAAGGACTGCAAAAGCTTCAGAGACCTGCAGAGGAGATAGACCTGGGGGAGACAGAAGGCGAGATGGAGACAATCCTGAGAGCAGGACCAAATTTGATCCCAGGAAACAGGGGCTAGGGAGAGAGGAGAGTGAAACGGGACCAAAAAAGCTAATAGAAGTTAGCTTTGATGAGGAGCAGGGCACCTCTCTGGACACTGGAGCTCCATTCTGCTGTAGAACTCCAAGGAACCTTGGAGAACAGATCAGAATTATCTCCCTACCCTGCTCTGTATTGAAGTTCAGAGAGGCTGGGCATTTATCCTCTACTTCTTCCCCTCCTTGAGTGGTGAGTGTCTCTGAGCGGGGAGAGAGTAGCACTGAGAGCCACTTGAAATCTGAGATAGAAAAGCAGAGGTGTCCAGCCTGAGCTCGACCACTATGGTAAAACTTGCTGGGTTGATGGACAATAGCAGCCCAAGTGTGTGCAGAATCAGACAGGCATAGACCAAGATGCTATCAATACCAAGTTCGGCACTGGCTGCAGAGGTCTGGGCCTCACTGTGTTAGTTGATATTATAGTAAACATGGTGACTAAAACAGCTCGGGTCCTACCTTCACTGAACTCTCATTCCAAAAGGGAAAAAGTGACATCTCCAGCCAGCCTAGAGTGGTCAGGACTGGCAGGGGAGGAGCTCAGGCTAGAAAGATTAGGAACGTGATGAGGAACAGCAGGCCGTGGTGATCAGGATGGTGACATGAAAAAGTGCAGGGCAACATAAAAAGGCTATGATGGCAAAGCACAGGCCAGAATGGCCCAGCCTCTGATAGGGGAAGAAATGGAGGTAGCACAGGCAGAGTCTGGTCTCTCTTCCCAATCCTGAGCCAGGGAGGCTGCCTGGAATTGAGGGCCATCACACTGAGACCTGAAGAAGAAACGTGTGGAGCAGGTGGGTAAAGGTGCTCTTTATACTATTTGTGTGCAACTCACCTGTGCCTGTGTGCCACAGCGTATGCAGCCGGGCATCCCCGAGTGCCTGGATAGTGCTGTGTGGGTCTGCATATGCTACAACCCTCATTAGCTCCTGGAAGGGGATCCTGGTGGGATGGTTGTTTGGGGGACTCTGCTTAATTGCTGCATTTGCTTAATTGCAACATCTGGAGACAGAAGCAGCGGAAACAGCCACAGCAGAAAGAATGAGGTTAAATTGCCTAAGAGCTGAGGAGGCCTTGGGGAGAAGAAGCCTACTCTTATCCATGCACAGTCCAATGCACACAGAATATGGCCAAATGTACACAGCCACGCAGGGAACATACCCGCACTCACACATGCACAACATGTACTCTGAGGCTCACTGAAACACACACGTGCAGTTCCAGGGGATTGTGTACACAGATGCACACTAGACATCTCTCCAGAACACAAACACAAATACAAACTCACACCGCACATGTGAGAGGTCACCTGTGTAGAAACAACGGTCTGCACATAGATTCTCCCTTGCATACACATGCACACGCACACACATGAAACAGAGATTCGCATCTAACATTCACAAAGGATGGGGATATACACGCACACACACAAGCACATGTGCATATATTCATGTATGTACACTCAAATCAGTGAAGTCAGTTTGGCAAAAAAAAAAAAAAAGAGTCACATTATAAAGGGACAGAGTGTCCTTCCTCCCAAGCCAGCAGGTTGTCAGAGAAAGGAGGATGGAAGTAGAGTTCTCTTATCCCTCAATTAGCAGCCACTAACCCAAGTCTAGCCAGTAGGATTCTCTGGCATTAGCTCGGATTTATAATCAGCACATGGATTTGGAGTAGGGCCAAGGACTCCCTAAAGATCAGGCCTGAAGGTGTACCTCACATGGTGGAGTCCAAAGAGAAGAGCAAGAAGATGAGCAGCCCCCGCCCGCAACGCTGATCACCTTAAATCAGATTAAGGGGTCCCAGCAACCAGCAGCTTCTGCAGTGTCACCACAGAGATCCTGCAGAAGAGGGTTCTACTTGACAATGGTGGAAGATCTAAACACAACTGTCAGGGTCTGCCTTAACGACATCCAGCTATCAGAATGAAAAAGGCTTCTATAACACGTGGGGAAAAGTTTACATTTGTGCAAAGAATGGATGGGAACATATAGATAGCAAGTATAGAGACTTTGAACCACAATACAGATGGGCTGTATGAAAGCCTGAACGCCACAATTGAGAATTAGAGGCTCATTTCATAGAGTGACTGCTATATGGATATCAGGGGCCCAGAAAGGAGGGGTCAGTGTGTTAGCATAATGCCAGCTGCTATAACCAATAACCTCTGGGGTTTCAGTGACTTCATACAATATTTTATTTCTCACAGGTGTCCTAGTTAGTTGGCAGAAGTTCTCCATTTGGTGATTCACACACTAGATTTGGTAATCTTGTGACTCCATTATTTCCTGGGGACTTGGGATGATTACCTTCCACCTAGTAACTGTGAGGAGGCTGAATGGAGGTTGACCTGCTTATTATAGATTTGTCCAGCTGGGCATGGAGGTACATGCCTATAATCTTAGCTTCTAGGGAGGCTGAGACAGGAGGACTACAAGTTCAAGGCCAGCCTAGGCAACTTAGCAAGATCCTATCTCATAATAAGAAAAAGGGCTAGGGATACAGCTCAGCATTCCCAGAGTTTAACTCTTAGTACTGGAAAAAAAAAAAAAAAAAAAAAAGACTTGTCCAGAAGTGACTTACAGACTTCCTTTCTGCCCATATTGGCAGAACTAGTCACACAGCTACCCACAATACAAAAGGGGCTGAGAATATATTTCAGGTTAGGCATCTCCTACCCAGCCACAACTATACAAAAGGAGTATGGATCATTATGCCCCCAGCATTAACCACTACCAACATATCCATACCCCCAGGAGGCTTTGAATTTCCTTCCACCACTACAAGTCCCATGCTGAGCACTCGCCCCACCTATCTTGCGTCCCTACCTTGTTCTTGAAGTAGGTGACAACAAATTTGACCTCTCCTTTCCCCCAATATTGGTGATTCACCTCAGGGTCTCCATATTGAGCTACATCCTCAGCCCTTTTATTTTGAGACAAAGTCTTGCTAAATGGCAAGGATTGAATTTGTCATCTTGCCTCAGCTTCCCAGAGTACTGGAATTACAAGTATGCACCACTGCAATCCCTATATTTGATACCTTTGAGACAAAATGAGCCTGGCTTGATATGGCCTCTAAGTCAGTGTAGAAAGATAAGGTGAGTGTCCAGTATTTTCCCCCCAGCCGTTTACTGGGCCCTCACTGTGTGCTCGGCCTGGTACTGGGAGCATACCGATGAGCCAGATTTGTTTGTCCTCATAAGGCTGAAGGAGAATAAATGATATTAGAATCTGTGCTTGTCCCTGTGATATTCCATTAGGAACAAGATGGGGGAGAAGGGAGGAACAAGGAAATCACCAAACCTACCTGTTGGTGATGATGGTTTCAGGGAAGAGATGGGGGCAATATTAGAGGTCACCTAATGGGACAGGCCTTTCTAGGCAAGAACAAAATCTCTATATGCAGATTCCCATGCCAATCAGAAAGTTAATGACTCCAGCTTGTGACACAAACCACTGCTGATTCAAGTGCTAATTAGAAATCTGATGCCTGTGAACAGAAATCTGTGCTGATTCATGTGCTAATTATAAATTTATGTTGATTGTAAACTTTGTCCTGGATCAGGGCTGTATCGCTAATTTGGGCAGGAACAAGCACTGATAGTCACTAACTCCAAAAGATTCACACACTAATAGCCACCTCGAATCCATTCATGTGCTAATTACAACCTCAGGATCATTTAGTTGGGTAATAAGATATTTACAGTCAAAAACCAAAGACTCTGAAGCCCCATAGCCTGGGTTCAAATCCCAGTGCTGACACTGATCAACTAAATGAGCTTAGGCATTCTATCTTTCTCTGGGCCTCAACTTCATTCCTGTACAGGACTTGGTAATACTTAAAATGGCTGTTGAGAGGATTAAATAAGCTAATACATGTAAATCCTTGGGAGCAGTGCTTGGCACATGAAAAGTGCTTACTCTACAAGTACTATCTATAATAACCATATTATACAACCAACAGTTACTGTCATGATTTTATTTAATCCTCATAGCGGGCCCTCCTCCAATTTCATTATCATCGCCCATTCTTGGTCCAAGTCTGGGAGCCTCATCCCTTGGAAAGGATTCCCAGAGGTTCCCAGGGAGACCCACAAAGTTTCCAGTATCGCTTTCACTCCTACACCTCTCGGCACGATTCCCAGACTCAGGCATAACCGCTCAGTTACCACGTGGGGGCAGCAACACACCGCTCAGCCGCTGTCCGTGCGGTGTGTTGTGGGGCGCGTAGTCTCGTAGATAAATTAAGCAGTGTCTGCTGCTTGGCTAGTGAACTGCACTTCCCAGAAGGCCACGCGACACCCTCTGCCTCACCTTGTTCTGGTCTAGAAAGCAGAGTCCTCTGCCGCTCCTTGCTCCGCTCTGAGAGGCGCGGAGGATTATGGGGTGTTGGGAGAGGGCTCCTGGCTCCGAGGAGGGCGGTGCTGCGCAGGCGCAGGAGGCCTACAGAGCCCACTGGACATCAGCTAGCGGCTAGGAATCGAGTTTCGGGTGTAGTGGCTGCGGCTCTTAAAGTTGCAGTATAGACAGTTGAGAGAGGCTATCGTCCCTTATTCGAACAAAAGCAAGACCAACACCCTGTAGGGCTGCGTATGCTTTGGAGCCACCTTAGCCACTTTCTTGCTTTCCTGTATCGACTTCTTCCCTCTTCCCGAGTCAGCTCAGCCTCTGCGTGGTGCTCAGGTGTTGAAAAGTGGGGAAAACGTTCTATTTTTCTTTACAGCCACTCCTTCCCACTCAAAAACTTTATTATGGTAATGTTTAGCCAAACACAAAATAGAGTTATATAATGATTCTCTAAGTACCCATCACCCAACTTGTTATTATCAGCATATGGCCAATTTTGTTTTATTTATTCTGCCTCCCCCTGAATTAGTTCTAAGCAAATCCCAGACATCCTATGATTTCATCCACAAATATGTATCTAAAATATCAAGTTAAAGAAAAAACGATTAACTTTTATTTCCTCTTTGATGGTATTGGGAATTGAACCCAGGGCCTTCTCATTGAGCTGCATCCCCAGGCTTCTTTGTGTTTTATTTTGAGATGGGATCTTCCTAAGTTGCTAAATTGCCCAGTTTGGGCTGGAACTTGTGATTTTCAAGCCTCAGCGTCCCATTGTGCTGGTATTACAGGCAAGCGTGTCAGCGTGCCCAGCTCAACTAGGGCATTTTTAGGGCACTAAAAACTTAACAATTATTCCATAATAATATCTAGTATTAAACTATCTCCAAACTCCCCAGCTGTATTTAAAATTTCTTTTCATTCTCAGCTTGTTCAAAATCCTTCTGTCCCCCTGAAGCCCAGCCTTCACATCCTTATTCCTGGTTCTTTTATGAAAGAATCCAGTGAAGATACATAGGTGCCCTGTAATCCCAGCATTTGGGAGACTGAGGCAGGAGAGTCACCATGAGTTTGAGGCCAGCCTGAACTACATAGTGAGACCCTGAAAAGAAAAAAAAGACACATTAAGTGGCCTCACAAAAGTGTAGGTGGAATTTATTGTAAAGTAGATATAAAGAGAATTGTGCCTTCAAGTGAGATGTCAGGAAGTGCCAGGAAGACATTAGCCCTGAGTGCAAGTTTGGAGATGTTTTTATGCACACAACAAGTTACTTCTGGGGTTCAGGAAACTGGTGATTATGGTACTTAATGACATTTTACTAAGAACTTACTTTGGAATTCCAAAATGTCTTATCTTTTTTAGGTGGACAGTATTTCCTCAAGGGCTTTAATCATGTAAGAAACTTAGGGAAGAAAATTATGAAAGATAAGTTCTTAATTTTAACCAGGTCCCAACCCAAGACAGGAGAGTCTTTAAAAAACATCTCCTTTCCTGGTATCATTGGCCCGGAGACTATGGCAACCAGGAATGGCTTGTTTTGGAACTAAATGGCCAGATGGCTGAGTATCAAAAGGATGGTGCACAGTGTGTAACCTTAAAATGTCATTGTGCTCTGTAAGATTGCTTTAGGTCTGAGACCTAACACATTATTGTACACTGACATCTTTGTTTCTTTATTAACTGACAAAGCACACTGTCTCCCCTCCCTCTGTCTCTCAGGCCTGTTAATATCTAACACTCTTGTCTCAGTCTCTCAGAGTACTGGGATTATAACTGGGTACCACCACACCCAGGTTGGTTCAGTATTTCTTTGTCTTTTGTTCTATAACAGTTCCCCTCTTTCATTCATCTCAGTATGGTTTGGGTGGTTGTACCTCTTGATGCCATTTCATGTGTGTTACTGTCCCCTGTATGTCTTTTTTTTTTTTTTTTTTTTTTTTTTTTTGGTACCGGGAATTGAACTCAACCTCGTGCCTGCCAGGCAGGTGCTTAAGCCATTGAGCTAAATCCCTGGCTGTCCCCTGTATGTCTTGAAAACTCATAGATCTAGAGACTAGGTCAAATTTAGGTTCGGAGCCAGGTATGGTGGCACACGCCTTTAATCCCAGCTCTTGGGAGGTTGAGGCAGGAGGATTGTTGTGAGTTTGAGAGCAGCCTGGGCTACAAAGTGAGTTCAAGTCCAACCTGAAGTGCATGGTGAGACTCTGTCTCAAAAAATAGGGCCAGGGATTTAGCTCAGTGGCTTAAGCGCCTGCCTGGCAGGCACAAGGTCATGAGTTTGATCCACAGTGCCAAAAAGAAGCAAAAAACAAATGAACCAAAAAAACGAACAAAAAAATTAGGTTTGGTTTTGGGGTACATATGTCATGGCTGATGTTGGGTTTTTCCATCAGGAGGGAAATGTTTGACTGTCTTTTTGTGTGAAGTTAATTTCTAGTGTTGATGTTGAGTCTGACCAATTTGTCATATATATCTATCTATATCTATTTTTATATCTATTTTTGAGACTATGTCATTCAGGCTGGTCTTGAACTCACTATGTAGCCCAGGCTGACCTCAAACTCTCAGTGATCCTCCTGCCTCAGACACCTGAGTGCTGGGGTTATAGGCATGCACCACCACACCCTGCCCCATTTGTTATAAAACCACACCAAGCTTCAGGAAGGAAGTGTCTACATATTCCTCCTCCTTCCTTCTCCTTCACGAAAATAAAAGTCATTGCTAAAGCTCATCCCTGTTGCTAAATTCAGGAGCATATCCGCATCATCAGCTCATGGGTCCTATAAGAATAGCTGGCATTCTGGGCCTGACAGTATTGACTATTAAAGACTTGACTAATCCTCATTGAGATGTACTGCAAGTATAAAACGCACTCCGGGAGTCAGGGATGGTGGTGCCTGAGACTGAGGAAGGAGGGCTACAAATTCAAGCCTAGACTGGGCAATTTAACAACTTAGTTAAACTCTTTTTCAAAATAAAAAATAAAAAGGGCTGAGAATGTAGTATAGTGAGAAGGCCCTGGGTTCAATCTTCAGTAGTGAAAAAAAAGTACATGCTGGGATTTCAAAGACTTAATAAAAAAAAATAGAAGGTAAAATGTTTTATCAATCATTTAAAAATACTAATAAGTTGAAATAATAAAATTTTGGCTATATTAATATAACACCAATGATTTACTATTAATAAAGTGATTAAATATAAGTGAAATGTTTTATTAGAATTATTTTCACCTGTTTCTTTTACTTTTTCAGTGTGTCCGCTAGAAACTTTAACATCATATGTTTGACTCTCATTATATTTCTATTAGACAGTTGTTCTAGATCACTATAGTTTGGGTTTTTTGATCAAACATATAGGCACAATCCTTTCTTTCCAGTGAACTAATAGCAATTAGTAATATAACTATCAACTATTGTGTGTGTGTGTGTTTATTTATTTGTTTGTTTGTTTTTCCTTTTCCCTTCCATCTTTTCTCCTTACCCCCATCCCAGTTTCTCTTTCTTTTTGAATAGTGTCTTCCCATTTCACAATATCTATTGTACGTTTTGGATCTTATTTACTCTTTCAGCTTCTTACATGAGGGAGACAATTTGATGTTTACACATGTGAGCCTGACTTGTTTCATTTATGAGTATGGTCTGCCAGAGACTCACTAAGTTGCCCAGACTAGGCTCAAACTTGTGATCCTCTCGTCAGCCTTCCAGAGTGCTGTCTATTGCTGTGCACCACCATGCCCAGCTTAGACCAATGGTTTTTAAATGTGATGATTCCTGGACCATCAGCATTACAACGATTTGTTAGAAATGTACATCCTCTGTTGCCAGGAACCCACTGAACCAGCATCTCTGGAAGTAGGACCAGCAGTCTATATTTTGAGAAGCCCCCTAGAGCATTCCTGTCTTAAATGCTGGCTTCTGTGGTGCAGCACCTCCAACCCCATGCTACCATCACCCCATATACCTCTCTTGGCTCCTTTGGCTCTGGCCACGCCCGCCTTCTGGCTGTTCTTAGCACACTGCTGGTTCTTTCTTGCCTTAGGGCTTTTGTAACTGCCATTCTCTCTGCTGGGTACCTGGTTCTCCCAGATCTTAGCAAGGCCAGCACCTTATTTCCCTCGAGGTTCAGCTCAAATGCTTGTCTCAGAGCTGCCATTGTGCCACCAACTAAAGCTGGACTCCTCTGCGCACGCTGGGTGGGTATTCACACATCACCCATCTCTGCATGTCTCCCTTTCTGTGATGCATGCTCACAAAGGCAGGTATTCATCTGTTTCCTCCCCTCACTGTCATACTGGGATTGAACCCAGGGCTTTGGCACTGAGCTCCATCCCTGGCCCTATTTTATTGTTGATTTGGAGACAGGGTCTTGCTAACTTGCGTAGGCTGGGCTTAAACTTGTGATCCTCCTGCTCTTACACTTTTTAGACAAAGAACAATCAATCTTCCATTATTGACAGGACAAAGGACCACAGCTAAAGAAGAAAAACTTGTGGGCTTCAAATCTGGGAAGAATTTGGTGGTGCCACATTGGTTTGCAGCTCTCTAGTGCCTGCTTCTGAGCTGATAGAAGTTGTCTCCAGTAAAGGAGAATTTATGTCCTGCCTCTAGGCAGAGAGATGACGAGGACCAAAAATCCCTCTGCATTCTAACCTTCTTCAACTCAGCAGTCCTCAGTATTTAAGGGAGAAATATTATGGTTTCACTTGAGCCAAATGGGAGCCAGTGAAGCAATCGGAAATGAGTAGTAGCAGGAAGTTGCTGTCACTGCAGGCTAAGGGAAAACAAGAGGTGTTGTTGCCAGGGGCCAGAGGGGAAGTCACCTAGGAGAGGCTGGAAACATAACGGGTTGTCTGGCTGTTAGGAGCAAGACCTAGGAGGAGGGACGGCCACAGGAGAAGAACTGAATCACCCTGGCCCCTTGTCCCTGCAAGCTCCTCCTTGTGACACTTCCCAGTGACCTAAGACCAGGTGAATCTGGATGCAGGGAAGACCAGAAACCAGTCTCGGTGCTGGCAGAGAGGGGAGCTCAAAGAGCAGATCTAGGGGCGAATACAGCCCAGAGCAGTGCTTCCTGGCTTCTCACCACACCTATTCTCCAACACCAGTCCCTGCTCTCTGAGTTACACTCCGCATCTGGCCACTTTTGGGTTATGATTGAGTTTGCAGCCCCAGTATTTTGTTGTCTGTCATAGCAAATTACCTCCAAATGAGGCCGCTTAAAATAACCCTTTTATTTTTCCTCCAATTTTATGGGTCAGGAGTTCAGGAAGGCCTCAGCAAGCTGTTCTTGCTTTGGTGTCTTTCTTGTGGGTGAAGTCGAATGCTGGCTGAGGCTGTAGTCATCTGAAACACCAGCTGGGCGCGCGTCCAAGGTGGCTCTTTCACACGGCTGCCGGTGTTGCTGGCTGTCAATTGAGAGCTCAGCTGGACTGCTGACCAGAGCAGTCACACATGGCCACTCCAGTGTCGAGATCGTACATGGCAGCAGGCTTCTCCTAGCGTAAATATCCCCAAAGATTCAGGCAGACAGCATGTGACCTTTTCTGACATGGCCTCAGAAGTCATACAGCCTCACTTCTGCTTTTCTCTGTTGCAACAGTCACAAGCCCAGCCGAGAGGCTCCACAAATGCCAGGGGCCACAACTTTTTTTTTTTTTTTGGTAACAGGGATCGAACTCACGACCTTGCGCTTGTCAGGCAGGTGCTTATGCCACTGAGCTAAATCCCTGGCCCTCAGGGGCCACCTCTTGACACAAAAACTATTCTTTGAGATGCTGAAATGAGTCCTTTTCTTTGCTGACTTTTAAAGTTGTTGTCTTTTATTCTTGTGGCTTTGGCAACTGTCTGCATGGCTATATACCCCAGCCTACACTTCTCTAATGTATAGAATGATTGCCAACTGAAGATATCTCAAAATCAGAATATCTGTACCTGGCTTTGGACTTGAATTATTTCTTTATTTATTTATTTTTGAGACAGGGTCTCGCTACATAGTACAGGTTGGTTTTGAACTCACTATGTATCCTAGACTGGCCTCAAAATTGAGATGATTGCTGGGTGTGGTGGCGCATGCCTTTAATCCCAGCTCTTGGGAGGCTGAGGCAGGAGGATCATTGTGAGTTCAAGACCAGCCTGGGCTACAAAGTGATTTCAAGGCCAGCCTGGACTGCATAGTGAGACCTTGTCTCAGAAAATAGGGCTGAGGACTTAGCTCAGTGGCCTAAGCACCTGCCTGGCAGGCATGAGGTTGTGAGTTCAATCCCTGGTACAAAAAAAAAAAATTACATTAAAATTGAGGTGATCCTCCTGCCTCAGCCTCTTGGGTGCTGGGATACAGGCATGTGCCAGCCATACCTGGCTAGACCTAAGTAACTCTGATGCCCAATTGCAGGCTGAGAATTACCATTCTCCAAGACAAAAGCCAAATTTCTTTATGTGGTGCACAGGGCCTCCATCATTCTGCATTACATGGACCTTGCTTTGTGCTCCAGCCTCGGTTTTGTGACTTGAACTTTAGTGACTCAGCAAGACTGAATCTCTAAGTGGTTTTGCCCTGATGTATTTTTCACATGATCTTCCATTTGAATGGATTTTTAAAACCTAGATGCTATAATTTGAATATGATTCATTACTTCCAAAATTCATGTTGAAATGTGATGGCCATCGTGGTAATGTTGGGAGATGGGCTTTAGGAGGTGATAAACCCCCCAGCACTTGGGAGACTAAGGCAGGAAGATCATTGTGAGTTCGTGACCAGCCTGGGCTACAAAGTGAGTTCAAGGCCAGCCTGAACTGCATAGTGAGACCCTGTCTCAAAAAACAGGGTTGGGGATTTAGCTCAGTGGCTTAAGCGCCTGCCTGGTGGGTGTGAGGTTGTGAGTTCGATTCTCAGTACCAAAAAAAAAAAAAAGGAGGTGATAAACCAGTGTGGGGGCATACCCCTGTGCTACTAGCACAGAGGGAACTGAGGCAGGAGGGTCAAAAGTTTGAGCCCAGGGCCAGGGATATAGCTGAGTGGCTCAAGCGCTTGCCTGATAAGTGCAAAGTCATGAGTTCCATCGCTGGTACCAAGAAAAAGAAAAGTTTGAGCCCAGCCCAGGCAACTTAGTGAAACCCTGCCTCAAAATAAATTTTAAAAAAATGAAAAGGGGCTGGAGATGTAATTCAGTGGTGCAGTGCCCTTGGTTCAATCCCCAGTGCCAATAAAAAAAAAAAAAAGAAAAAGAGAGAGATGATAAGGTTGTTAAGATGGCTAATGCCTTTCTCTGAAATGAGTTAGCTGTTGTTATAAACCAAGGGCCCCCTGTTTTGCCTCCTCCACACGTGCCTGCTGTGCCCTCTGACTGTCCTGGCATGAGCTGGAGCAGTGGAAGCCCTCACCAGATCCCAGCACCCAATCTTGGACTTTCCAGCCACCAGAGCCATGAAACAAAATAACTTCTGTCCTTTATAAGTTACTCAGCTCCTGCCACTCTCTCAGAGCAATAAAATACAGACCGACACCAGGGGTGGGGTTACCTCCTCTGTGAAAGCCTTCCTGGGCACTCACCACCCAGGTGAGGGGTGGCATCAGCTTCAGGACCCCATAATGGCTTGGGCCTGTAGGCTCGCTGCATCTAGGAGACTGTGTCTGTGTGGCAGACTGTTGCATCCAGCCTTTGTGAATGAGCAATAATGAGCTAAGCTCCTCTCTCTCTCTCTGTCTCTCTCTGTCTCTCTGTCTCTGTCTCTGTCTCTCTCTGTCTCTGTCTCTGTCTCTGTCTCTGTCTCTGTCTCTGTCTCTCTCTCTGATGCTTGAGATATCTGACTTGCTTTAACCATTATACTGTGATAGAGTTACCCTCAGCCGGTTCTACCCAGTGTTATGTCTGGCAGCTTTGCCTTTGTGCACTCAGGACCCTGGAGCTCCCTGAGGGGGCATCACATGGAAAGGCCACCTGCAGGGGACAGGGAGGAATGATATGGGAATGCCCTGTGGGGAGAACTGAGGCAAGCCAGATAAGAACACCAGCTGGAGTCCCTGACATCTGACCCCAGTTCCACAGTTATAGCTCAGCCCAGCCATTTACTCGAAACAATGCTGACCTGGAAGTGAAGAAGCTTGTTGCAGGTGCTGCAGTCTTGGTCAATGTCATGGGACCAGAGACTTCTGTCCAACTCTTGACATACATTTTTTATATTAGGACTCAAACTCATGGCCTCACACTTGCCAGGCAGGCGCTGTGCCTCTGAGCTATATCCCCGCCTGTCAAACTCTTCAATCATAGAACAGTGACCAGAAAGCAATGTGGTTCCAATTTTAAGGCACTGGTGTTTGGAGATTTTGTTGTGTGGCAATAGTTACCTAAGACAAGGTGGGAAAACTGTTTTCTGTTTACCTGTGGGCCTCACAAAGAAGGAGAAGAGTGCAGTCCTAACATAAATATGCTCTTTCCCTACATCAGACCTGGCATGTTGTATTCATTCATTTTATTTGCTCATTCATTTACTCTTTTATTCTTTCAGCACATATTTGTTGAGTCACTACCAAGCACCATGCTTTAGTTTCTATGAGTATACTGGTGATGGGCCATAAGGTCACGGAGCTGAGTGCGACCTAAACCAAACTGCCTGAGAGGCTGAGGCAGGAAAATCCCCCAGGAGTTGGAAGCTAGTCTGGGTGGCATAGTGAGACTTTGCTTAAAAAGGAAAGGAAGGAAGGAAGGAAGGAAGGAAGGAAGGAAGGAAGGATGGAAGAATGAAAGCAAGAAAGGAAGGAAGAAAGAGAGAAAAAAGAAAAGAACAAAGCAAAGCAAAGCAAAGTAAAGCAAAGCAAGGTGGCTCATGCCTGTAATTCCTGCACTCTGGGAAGCTGAGGCAAGACACTCACTCACAAATTCAAACCCAGTTTGGGAAACTTAGTGACTTAAAAAATCCTGCCTCAAAATTAAAAAAAAAAGTGAGAAAGGACTGGACTGGGGGAATAGTTCATTATAAAGGCTCTGTGCTGAATTCCCAGTGCTACCACCACTACCACCACCATCACCACCACCACACACACAAAATCATGGAGCTCACGTAATTTAAAGTGTGGTTTCAGTGTGAGAACAATCACCCTGGGAAATATACCAGAATGACTGGCCAAAGACCGAGTAGAGAGAGAAGGAATGTATTATAGAACAGAAGCATAATGTCACACTAGTTGGATTTGTATCTTAGCCATTTGGGGAAAAAGTATCAATTTGTAGCTTCATCTTACATGATAAATGAAAATAAAATCCAGATGGACCAAAGTAAAATGTGGGAAGAATATTATACAATAAAAGTCCTGGAGATGGAATGAATATTTAAGAATCTCTGGGTATGGAAAGACTTTTTGTGTTTGAAAGTGAGAACAAATCACTAAAGAAAAGATTGATGGATTTGACCATATAAAGAGCTATTTCTTCTGTCCAAAAAGGCAGGATCAAAATTAAGGTTATTTATTTATTTACTGAGGCACTGGGGACTGAAGCCAGGTCCTTTGATCCTAACCTGGGCAACTGAGTGACTTAGCAAGACCTCATCTCAAAATAAAATAAAATAAAACAAAATAAAATGGCTAAAGGTGTAGCTCAGTGTGAAGGCCCTGGGTCCAATCCCCAGTACTACAAAACAAACAAACAAACAAACAAACAAACAACAATGAATCAAAGCCAAATTTACCTCAAGTAATACTTGAATAATTTACTACTTGAAATATTGGAGATGCTTCTCTTTGCCCATTGATCAGCAAAAATGTTTGAAATATGGTTCCCTAAGGCCAAGGAGAGAGCTCACAGAAATGAGAGACCCCATTCCTTGTGATTGGGCTATGAATGGGAATGACCTTATTGGAAAAAGATTGGGTAGCCTGAGTCCAAAGACTGAGAAGGTACAAATCTGTCAATCTACCCTTTTATCCTTCTAGGAATTTAGTTTCTTAAAGTAATCCAGCAAGTGAAAAAAATATTTCACTATAAGAATTATCATGATGCCACTTTTGAAAAATAGCAAAAAAAAAAAAAAAAAAAAAGACCAAAGCAAATTGGTAATAAGCATGCATCTCGCCAGCATTTGAGCATTTGACAAAGATCCATGAAATGTTAATAGATACTTGAAGATAAAAAGAGCTCCTTGCTGAATGAAATATAGGGAATGCTAGCTTTAATGAAGTTAGATGAGCTCTTGTTGGAGAAATATTTATTTGCATGTTACAGTCCATGACAACTGTACAGGAAGGGACCTCTTAAGCATTAATTTCTGAAATTATTTGGATAGACACGGTGTATTTGTTAGCTGTTGCTTCCAAGTGTCACACATTCTTCTGATTTATTCTTTTGCTAAATCAGGCTCAAGACCTGCTCAGAGAGAGGCAATACTCTATAGTCTTTGATGAGAGTTGTTGGAAGTTAGGTAGTGAAAAGGCAAGGAGATAAAGAGGTGTGAAAAATTAGAGCTCTCAGTGTACAAAGTCCTTTCTTCAAGGAGTGCTAAGTGAGGGGAAAAAATCCAAGTCTCAGTGGCTTAATCTATTTTCCATTTATACCATACTGTAAGATAACACAGTCAGTGGGGTGACTGGTCTTCAGAGGCAAATGGAGATTCCAGGGCCTTCCGTCTAGCCGCCGTGGTCTCCTCAGTTCCCTCTGTACTGCCTCCACGCTCTCATTCAGTGGAGTTGAAGGAATGGAGGGCCCCCTCGTGGGAGGTTTGCCACACCTAATGGTGGAGTTGCACAACACCTCCGCTCACATGCCGTTGGCTAGAAGCCGATAATGTGTCCACATGGAATTGTAAGGGAGGATGGGAAATGTGGGTTGGCTATGTTGGAAGGAGAGCAAAACTGTGGTGAGCAGTTAGTCTCTGCCACATATTTTAGGACGCGCCATCTCTGAAAATATAGGTTATGTTGTCGATTTACTTGTTTTCTTGCTTATTGCCTCTTGCTAACTGCTACTAGGAGGTGGGCTCCGTGAGGGCAGTTTTATTCGCTGCTGCTTCCCATCCTCCATCTCTCGGCCTAGACAAAGTAGGCACTCAACAAATATGCAATAAACGAATGAGTGAATAGAAGATCAGTCACTTTAGAGAACAGACAACTATGACCCCTTTAAGACTACTATTTCTGGCCAGGTGTGGTGGCACACATCTGTAATCCCAGGCTGAAGCAGGAGGACCACCGTGAGTTCAAGGCCAGCCTAAACTTCAAAATGAGACGCTGTCTTTAAAAAAAAAAAAAAAAGGAAAAAGAAAAAAAGAAAGAATGAATGAACAAAAGAAAGACTGATATTTCTAAAGAAATTTGCAAACAAGAGTTGTTCATTTGTGATAAGCACTGTTAGGATAGGAAAGGCCATGAACACTAAAACAGAGCTCAGTACAACAGTAGCTGAAACAAAGCAAAACCTTATTTCTCGCACACAAATACACAGTTACACAAGGTTTCACTTTCTACAGTTTCAGTTACTGAAAGTACTAAATGGAAAGTCCAGAAATAAACAATTCATAAGTTGTAAATCACTCTCTGTTTTGAGTAGCAGGATGAAATCCCAGCCTATTCCATTTTGTCCCATTGAGAATCCAAATTTTCTGTAACCACACAATGAGTCACTTGCCTTTTGGGCACTTGTAGCCATCTGAATTATCAGACCAGCCATCAGTGTGTTGGAATGCTTACATTCAAGTAATCTTTCCTTTTTTTTTTTTTTTTTTTGTCTTTACGTGGGATCGAACTCACATCCTCGTGCCTGCTAAGCAGGTGCTTAAGCCACTGAGCTAAACCCCTGGCCTTTCAAGTAACTCTTTTTGGGAGAGAAACATCCTTACCACCCATTACTGGGGGTTAAACCCAGGTCCTTCAGACTAAGTTACATCCTCAGTTTTTAGTTTTGTTTTGTTTTGAGATAGGGTCTCACTAAGTCACTAAATTGCCCAGACTGAGCTCAAACTTGTGATCCTCCTGCTTTGGCTTCCCAGAATCCAGGCTGTGTGCGCCACTATGCCCAGTTGAGGCCTCATTTACATGACTTTAAGAACAATATATTGTTTAAATTGTTATATTTTATTCTTCACTGTTGTTAGTCCCTTAGTGCTTAAATTATAAATTAAATTTACCATGATTGTCAGTACTACCCCCGGACTCCAGTGTCTACTGGGAGTCTTGAGACACATCCCCCCACAATAAGAGGAATTACTATAGCCCAAACACAAACATCCCAGCCTTATATTGTGGCTCCTCAGGCCCGAGACGCAGGCTACATCTGCCTATGGTGCTGCCAGCCCTCGACAAGGGCCCGGCCTGTGTGGTTCAGAATGGCTTCACCACACCCCTGTTCCAGGAAGTTGCGGGGGGGAGACAGAAACAGGTTCACTCCACAGCTCTTTCTAAACACAGATGAACTGAGAACGAAAATCATATCGTTAATTTTTGCTGCCCAAAGAGCTAGAAAGGTCATCTCTTTGTTACTTTCCAGGGCAAAGAACTAATTCTAACAATGAGGTCAGGTCATAGGCGAGCAGTCACAGGCGGTATGGCTGTTCATTCCGGGCAAATGCGATTTGTCTGGAAAATGAGCAGGATTCAAATTTGCGTATGTGGTATGGTTAGAATATATAAAAAATATGCCCAGGGAAAAGATAGGAGAGAAACAGAATGAAACATTAATAGACATTGCTTCTGTGTGATAGGTAAATTTTCTCCCTTCTTTCCTCTCTCTCCTTCCTTTCCCCTCTTCCTCTCTCCCTCCCTCCTTCCTTCTCTCCCTTTCTTGCTCTCTTTCTCTTTCTTTCTTTTTTCTTTCTTTCTTTCTTTCTCTCTTTCTTTCTTTCTTTCTTTCTTTCTTTCTTTCTTTCTTTCTTTCTTTCTTTCTTCTTTCTCTCTTTCTTTCTTTTGTGGTCCTGGTGGTTGAACCTGGGCCATTGCACTAAGCTACATCCCCAGTCTTTTTATTTTTATTATTTTGAGATAGGGTCTTGCTAAGTCACTAAGTTGTCGAAGCTGGGCTTGAACTTTTGATCTTTCTGCCTCAGCCTCCCAGAGTCCTTTCCTTTCCTTTCCTTTCCTTTCCTTTCCTTTCCTTTCCTTTCCTTTCTTTTCTTTTCCTTCTCTCTCTCTCTCTCTTTCTCTTTGTGGTTTGCTGTATTTTTCACAATTTTTATAATGAGCAAGTATGTATCTTTAAATCTTTGAAATTTTATTCATCGTGGCATATTGAAAAAAGCAAAAAGTAAATGCACAGAGTAAGAATCACTGAATAAATACTTAGCTACCTATCTCCACATGAAGAGAGCATCAATGTGTTTTACAAAATTCCTGTTTTTTTCCCTTTCTAGTCACAAGATCTGTTCTCCCCTGATAGTCACTGCCATTTTGGTTCTGATGAAGTCTCTCCTTGCTTTCCTTCATAGTTTTGTCTCCTTCTGTGAATTACTTAAATACTATATTCTAATTTACACCTTTATTTTTGAGAAAAGGGTCTCGCTATCTATCCCAGGCTGGCCTCAAACTTGCAGTGATCCTTCTGCCTCAGCCTCGAAAGTGCTGAGACTACAGGCATGCTAATTTACACTACTTTTATACTCTATGTACTCTTATGTATGAATTTTTTCTTCTTTCATTCAACATTATCTTGTGAGATAAGTCCTTGCTATGGCCATTAGATCCAGGATATTTACTCTCATTGTGACACAGTGTTCCATTGTGTGAATATGCAACAATGCATTCATTCTTCGGTGATGATCATTTGAAGGACTTTACAAATAGGGCACTACACAGGTCTCCTGGGTGCCCGCAGCACCAGTTTCTCTAGGATGCCTACAGGGGCAGAAGGACATACTGTCCTTCTCTTCTGTCCTGTCCTGGAAGAACAGAGCCCGCACTGTTTTTGCAAAGTAGCTAAAACACTTCTGCGCCTTCAGCACTGCATAAGATTTTCTGTTGTTTCGTGTCTTCACCATGCCTGGTGTGACCAATTATCATGGTTGTCAACTTGATTGGATTAAGAGACACCTAGCTGGTCAGTAAAGCACACCTCTGGGTGTGAGTACGGAGGCTTGATCTTGGGGATGATAGCTGGTGCTCTTTCCTCTCTGGTGCTCTTCCCCTGAGCTCTGCTTCCTGGTCACCGTAACCTGAGCAGCTTTGCCCCACCACGCCCTCCCACCATGATGATGTTCCTTGGAACCAGCCAGTCATGGACTAAACCTTTGGAAACTGTGATCCAAACAAACCTCTTCTCCTTCAAGTTATGGGTGTTAGGTATTTTGTCCCAGTAATGGGAAAGCTGACCAGTATGCCCGACATTGTCAGATTCTAGAATTTTTGTCATACATAGAGGGTGGTGAGGAAGCTGTGAAGTGGTTTTGCATTTCACACTGAGGTTCAGTAACTTTTCACACCTTTATTGCCATGTGGATTTCCTCTTTCATAAAGTGCCTAATTGAGAGTAAGTTTGCTCATTTTTCCTTTGAGTTGATTGTTGTTTGTTCTTAAAGAAGTCTTTATAAATGCAAAATTAAGATCCTTTGTCTGTATTATGTATCACGAATATCTTCTCCTAATCTGTGACCATTATAAAAAGTAGAAAAAATAGCTAGGCATAGTGGTACACACCTGTAATCCCAGAACTCAGGAAGCTGAGGGAAGGATTACCATGTGTTCAAGGCCAGCCTGCGCTACATAGTGAGACCCTGTCTCAAAACAACAACAACAACAACGACAGTATAAATGAATTCCCACAGACTTATTACCACCCTCAATAATTGTCAATTTATGGCTGATCCTATGTCCTCTTTACCTGAACCTACTTATTCCCTTTTAGGTTACTTTAAAATCCAGATGCCTTATTATTTTATCCAAAGAATTTTAGTAGGTAGATATCTCTGAGCAATAATGACATTTTGAAATCCCCTAGCTGGGGATTTAGCTCAGCAGCACAAGTGCCTGCTTGGCAAGCTCAAGGTCATGAGTTCAACGCCTGGCATTGAAAAACAAAACAAAACAAAATACCTAGTAAAATACAAATCTAAATGTATAGCCACATCACTCTAAGAATCTTTTAATGAATGCAAATTCCTAATGTTAATTACTCAAAGGTGTCAACCTTCTCTATTATAGTTAGTGCTTTTTTTGGAGTCTAAATTAAGAACTGTTTCCCTTCCTGTGGTCATTGATTTATCTTTCTACACTAAGAAAGTTTTGTTTTTGCTTTTCACATTTAGATCTGTAACCTAATCAGAGTTGATTTTTATGTTTGGTATGAGATAGGAGTCTAACTCATTTTTATCCATTTGGATGGAAAATTTGCTTAGCCTATTTACTGAAAAGACCATTGTGTCCTCCACTACTTGATAGTAAACTCTCTACTGCAAATTAGCTGGCCACATATAGGTAAGTTTACTTCTAGACACTGCTCTGTTCAAGTTCACCTATCACTGTGTTAGTTCCTGGAGCTTTGCCTTGATATCAGGAAGTGTGCGGCCTCCCATATTATACTCTTTGCTATATTTGACTCTTCATCTTTCTATATAAAATTTAGAATCCATGTAGAAGTTTCAGAGGGAAAAAAACTCTTTTTAACTTGGGTTATTAATGCATTAAGTACATATGTAAATTCAGGAGAAAACTGACATCCAACAGAATGATATATCACACCATTTTGTTATTTTTTAATTCCTTCATAAAATTTCTTTATACAAGTTTTTCATTTAGTTTGTTAGATTTATTACTACCTAGCCATTTATGATAAAGTAAATGGTTACTTTTCTATACTTTGATTTGTGACTGGTGTATTGTAATAAAATTGATTTTTGTATATTGATTTTATTCCCAGAAATCCAGCTAAATTCTGTTATGAATGCTAATACATTAGTCTTCAGAGGTCTGTAAATTTTTTATAAACACAATCATATCATCCGTTGATAATAATGCTAATAACTTTTATATTCTTCCTTTATTGTAATGCTAAAGTCTTTAGGACAAAATGAACAGAAATGGTGACAAACAGCATCTTTGCCTCCCACCAAATCTCAGAGGAAAAGCATTTATTTATTTATTTACTTATTTACTTATTTATTTACTTAATGAATGAGTAGTGAGGTTTGAACCCAAGGTTTTGGCACTGAGACAAGTTCCTAGTCCTTTTTTTATCTTTTATTTTGAGACAGGATCTTGCTAAAGTTGCCCAGGCAGAAATCACAATTCTCTTGTCTCAGCCTCCCAAGTAGCTGGAATTACAGATGGATACCACTGCCTGTGGCTTTCACCTAGCATATTTTTTTTTTTTTTGGCGGAGGGTTTTTTTTTTTTTTGCGGCACCGGGAATTGAACTCACAACCTTATGCCTGCCAGACAGGCGTTTAAACCACTGAGCCAAACTCCCAGCCCTAGTTTTTTTTGAGGCAGGGTCGCACTATGTAGCCCAAGCCAGCCTGGAACTCACCATGCTCCTCCTACCTCAGCCTCCCGAGTGCTGGGATTAAAGGCGTGCGCCACCACGCCCGGCTAGGAGGGGGTTGGTTTTTAAAATTTTTTATATTTTTGGTATCAGGAATCAAACTCAGGACCTTGTGCTTGCCAGACAGGTGCTTATTGCTGAGTTACAGCCCCAGCTGGTTTGGTTTTTTTGAGACAGTGTCTTGCTATTTAGTCCAGGCTGGCCTTGAACTCACTGTGTAACCCAGGCTGGCCTTAAACTCAGGATGATCCTCCTGCCTCAGCCTTCTGGGATTATAGGTGTACACCATCATCCTTAGCTTCACCTGGCATTTAGTTTTTCTTGGGTAGAGGTTGGTTTCTGATTATTTAGACACCATTACTGGAAGCAGAAATCTAGCATTTTTTATTTCACACATAAGTGATATCATTTAGTTGTATGTTTTACCCTGTAAAATTTTAATCAAATTAGAAAAACAAAACAAAACAAGACCATGTACTCTGGAAATCTAAGGCAGGAGGATTATAAATTTAAGTTTGGCCTGGGAAACTTGGGGAGATCTTGTCTCAAAATAAAAAGTAGAAAAAGGCCTGAGATGAAGCTCACTAGGGAGGATGTAAGTTCTATCCCCACTACTGAAAAAAATTTTATATTAGAAAATGTATATATGTATATTTGTACATATATATTCTAAATCCTAGAAACCTAGAGATACTTCTGTTGATATTTTCTTAACTACACCTTCATACTTTTCTTTGCACATGTACACAATTTTGCATATATAACTTTATGTAAGTGGCATCTTATTATACAAAAGAATGTTATGATGTATTTCATTTACTTTTAACTCTGTTTACTTTTACCCTTCCCCATCTCCTACCTTGGCTTGGATCATCACATTACCACTTAGCAGACTGAGATATGTCCTTTTATAACTTACTCCTTCATCACTCAAATATAGAAGCATACATACATCATATAAGACTCTTTCTGGTCATTATTTAGAATTGCACTATATTTACCTCTCTGCATCTTGCTTTTTTCAGTTAAAATTTTTTCAAATCAATTTGTAGAGTCTGATTTATCCGTAATGACTCCATTTATGATATGAGTGAACCACAACCAACAAAACCAATTAAACATTACTTAAATTATATTTTAAAAGCTTTCATTTTACAAATAAATGAAAAGCTATCTTGTATCTTGTAGTTGTCTAAACTGGCTTCCCACTGCCGGTACTGCATCAGAGCCACATCCCAGCCAGGAGTAGGGCTGGCCTGGCATGATGGTGCACATCTGTAATCCCAGCACTTGAGGCTGAGGCAGGATGATTGACTTGAGTTCCAGATTGGCCTAGGCTACATCATGAACTCAAGGCCAGCCTGAACTACTCAGTGAGACTCTGTCTCAAAAAAAAAAAAAAAAAAAAAAGAAAAAAAGAAAAAAAAGAGGAAGGACAGAAAGGGGAGCGCATGCGCTTTGCCTTTCCTTACACAAAGTAGAAGTTATTCAAATCATTTCTGCCACACTCCATTGACCAGAAGACAGTAATACGGACACACCTGCTGTGGAGGCTAAGAAACACAATCTTACTATAAAGGACCTCATTCTCAATTACAAGGTCTGTGTCAAGAGAAAAGGGAGCCAGGCACGCACCTGAAATTCCAGTACTCCAGGAGGCTGAGGCAGGAGGATTGCTGTGAATTGAGGCCAACCTGTGCTACATAGTTCAAAGCCAGCCTGACCTACATAGCAAGATGCTATCCCCCTTCTCCAAAAGGCTGTGCTTGTAGATCAGAGTGCAGGCCCTGGATTCAATCCTCTATACCAGGAGAGAGAGAGAGAGAGAGAGAGAGAGAGAGAGAGAGAGAGAGAAAGAAAGAGAGAGAGGAAGAGGTAAAACTATTAGAGGACCATCGGCGTTTTGCCTCTCTCACTTGGAAAGCTAGCACTTGCTGGCAACTTCTGACAACCTAGGGAGGGAGAGGCTGAGACAGTCATCAACACTGCAACTGATAGGACATAAAGAAATTTGTGCTTACAGTTCATTAAAACAGAGTTTTAAATTCAGGTATAATTTGAAAAAAATATATAGCCATATAATCAACACCACAAAAATATATACACAGAAAGAAAGAATTCACCAGGCGTGGTGGTGCATGCCTGTAATCCCAGCTACTCAGGAGACTGAGGCAGGAAGGCCACAAGTTCAAGGTCAGCCTGGGCAACTTACACATACCTTTTCTCAAAATGGAAATTTTTGATTCTGATATAATTCAGTATAAGGTTCTGGGTTCAATCGCCAGCACTCCTGTGTAGTACATTTATGTCACTCTAAAAGTTTCCTCATTTCTCTTTGAAATTAACTACTTCTTGCTCCTCCAGTCCCTGGAAACCTCTGATCTGACTTTTGTCTCTGTGGTATTGCCAGAATGTCACATAAATGTCATCAAACAGTACCTTTCAAATCTGGTTTGTACTTAATACACTGCATTTCAGATGATCTATGTCTTCTATGTCAATAGTTCATTCTTCTTTTTCCTAATATGTATATTCATAGCTCATTCCTTTTTTATTGCTGAATAGTATTCCATTGGGTGAATATTCTGCTTTATTTATCCATTCATCCATTAAAGAACATATAGGTTGTTTCCAGCCTGGGGTAATTTCAAATAAAACCACTATTCACAAATTCTTCTGGTTTTTGTATGAACTTGAGTTTTCACTTCTCTTGGGTAAATACCTCGGAAAGGAGACTATTGGATCATATGGTAAATATATATTTAACTTCGTGAGGAACTGCCAGACTATTTTCCCAGGCGTCTAATGCAGAAGTTTTGGCAGCAAGTCCTAGGTGGCATTAGCAGCAGAGTGGTGGTGGTTGTTTGCCATGGCAGCAGGAAGGTTGAGCCCAGGACTGGTGTTTCCACCCCTCCTAGAGACTGAGAGGGGTCTGAAGTCCTCGAACACATCCCTTTCCTGTTTCCTTGTGGTGGCTTCTAGGCATTCCCATAAGAACCTTGCCTGCTGGAAGGGCCCAGTATCAGAGCCAGGGGACGAGTGCAGAGAGTTACACTTTCAGGCTGTGGGAGAGGCAGGTTCTTCGGGAAGAAGGCAGGGATGCAAAGATGCCATGTTGTCCTGGTGACTCAGTGTCCGTCCTTCCTTCTGGGATGCCACTTCCCTTGTTACTATGTGGGTTCTCCTAGAACCACACGCTGGAAAGAGGATTTGAATGCAAGAGATTTACTTGAGAGGGCAGCAAAGGGCGTGTTATCCAGGCCAATCAGAGCTTACCTCGCTGGGGGTTTCTGGGAGCCAGTGTAGACTGTGCCCCTAAGTGGTGCTGTGCAGGGGCGCAGGAGCTGAGGCCTTTACACAGCTCTTCCCTCAGCTGCAGGCTGATGGCTCCTTTCGGGGCATTGTCCTCTTGCTCCTTTCGGCTCACCCCACCCTTGGACAGGATGCGTTCCAGTGTCAGAAAGAGCCCTGGAATAGCACCTGCCTGTAATCCTAAGTGTTCTAGGAGGCTGAAGCAGGAGGATTATAAGTTTGAGCCCAGCCTGGACAATTTAGCAACATAGTGAAAGCCTGTGTCAAAATAAAAGCATAAAAAAAGAGTTGGAGATGTAGTTCAGTGTGGAGGTCCTGGATTCAATTCCCAATACTGGGTTCAATCCCCAGGGCCACAACTTTTTTCTAATAATGGTACCAATGAGATGGCAGAAGCTCTGGGGCTAAGGAGCCAAGAGGGGCTGAAGTGAGGAAGAGTAGAGCTGGCCAGTGAAACACAGAGGCAGGAGACAGGGAGAGAGGCCTAGAGGGGGTCCAGAGCTGCCGAAGTTCTCACTTCCTTTGCAGTTTGCATGCTATACCTTCCCTTAGCACTTGTGTCGTAACCGCAAACCTTCACACACCTTTTTTTTTTTTTTTTTTTTTTTTTTTGTGGTACTAGAAATTGAATCCAGGGCCTTCACACTGAGCAACATCCCCAGCCTTTAAGAAAAAAAATGTTTTTTAAATTTTTGAGCCAGGGCCTTGCTGTCACTTAGTTATCCAGGCTGGACTTTAACTTGTGATCCTCCTGCTTCAGCCTTCCAGAGTGCTGACTGGGATGATGAGCATGTACCTGCCATCTCATCATTCTTAACTCAGCTAGCTCAAGCCTCCGTGATACCGGTGTTCTTCCCAGTGTCTATTGATTTGGAAGAGAATCCTCTCGTGTAGTGACTTAAAACCAAGACTTACAGTTCTCCATGATTCTGTGGGCTAATGTGATAGTCTTTCTGCACAAGGCATTGACTGAGGTCACACGAGCAGCTACATGTTGTGGGTGTCTGGGATGGTACAGAAAAGCCAAGGTGATTTCAGTCACTTACCGATGGCTTTAGTAGTGCAGGCCCCCAGGGTACCTTGGCTCTCGTCCATGAGGCCTCTCTCCACGTGGTGTTAGACAGACACCACCATGGGGACAGAGGGCAGGTGTACTCTTGGTCCTTAACTCAAGACTCCTTAAAAACTCAGGACCCTACCCCCTCGTCCTCCCAAACAATCTCATCAACTCCACAAGCCAGGTGCGCCATTGAAGGCAGGAGGCTTTGCCAGTGTCTCCAAAAATGAACTAGTTAAGAAAATAAAACTACTCTTGGGATCATCACAGAGGGACAGAGGACAAACACCTGGGCCCTTAACTTGTTCCTCATTAGAAGCATCATTCGTAGACACGATGCTTTGCCTCAAAAACAGTGGGAGGCCCAGTAGGTAACGAAAGCAGAGCAAAGTTTGGCCTCTCTGGCTTCATCTTTTATCTGTCCTCTTTACCACCTTATAATTTTGAGGCCAGCCTGGTCTTTTCTGTTGGACCTGTGCTACTTTTAGCTCTCCTCATCAGGCTGGAGTTCCTGCCCCATCTTCTCTTACTTTGCCTGTTTTATCATACTTAGTGGCCTAGTTTTTAATTTCTATGTGTCACTGGGTCAGTGGGCCCAGTCTCTCATCCTCCAGGGTTGCTTGGTGTGGCCAGGAAGTTTGGCTTCCTTACAGCATGATGGCTGAGTCCCAAGAGCACAAGCATAAGCAGTATGTGTAGGTTTCTTACAAACCAGGCTCAGTACTGTGTTATGGACCAAAGCAAGTCACAAAGTCCAACATGGAGGCACATGCCTACAATCCCAGAAGGCTAAGGCATAAGAATCACAAGTTTGAGCACTGCCTGGGCAACTTAGGGACTTAGCAAAAACTTGTCTTGAAATTAAAAAGTTTTTAAAAGGACTGGGAAACCAGGCGTGATGACACATGCCTGCAATCCCAGCACTCAGGAATCTAAGTCAGGAGGGTCACTGTGAGTTTGAGGCCAGCCTGCGCTACACAGTGAGATCAAGGTCAACCTGAACTACATAGTGAGACCCTGTCTCAATTTACTTCTCTCCCACTACTGTACCCCTGCCCTCCGCTGCCACAGGGTGGGCGGGGGAAGGACTGGGAAGTAACTGTGTGAAGGCTTTTGGTTCCATCCCCAATACTGGGGATGGGGGTGGAGGCAGGGGTGGGGAGCAAGTCACAGGCCAGCTCAGATTCCCTAATGAGAGGGACAACATGAGCATGTGTATTAGGTCACTGACTTCAGAGACTCTGCCACAGGTGGCCTAAACAAGCTAGAAGTTTCTTCCCAGCTTAGCAGTCTAGAGCTGGTGTGGCTAAGTGAGGGGTCTGTGGCTCCTTCTACCTTTTTTCTCCTTTCTACGGTATTGCCTGGTAGATTTACTCCAAGATCTCCCCTCACACATGTGAATTTCAGCAGCGGGAAAAGGAAAGCAGGGGAACAGGGGATAGCCTTCCACAACATCTCTGAACTCGAGAGTGCCCACTTCATTGCCCACACTGTGAGCAAGCAGAATGAGCCCTGTGGCCGTCTAAACGCAAATGGATTTGGGAAATATGACCCTCAGTCTGGTCCCTCAAACCCTGCCAAAAATCCCACAGAAGAGGAGCAAGAGGATATGAGAGAATGCTAGTGTTTATTTTTAAGATTTTTTTTTGTTTTTGTTTTTGTTTTTTTCGCGGCACCGGGGATTGAACTCACAACCTTGCGCCTGCCAGGGCAGGCGCTTGAGGCACTGAGCCAAACTCCGGGCCCTGGTTTTTTGAGGCAGGGCCGCACTATGTAGCTCAGACCGGCCTTGCACTCGCGTTGTAGCCCAAGCCAGCCTCGAACTCACAACGCTCCGCCTACCTCAGCCTCTCGAGTGCTGGGATTAAAGGCGTGCGCCACCGCGCCCGGCTTATTTTTAAGATTTTTATTGTGATAAAATATACACAACAAGCTAGGTACAATGGCACATACCTGTAATCCCAGCACTCTGGGAGGCTGAAACAGGAAGATCATGTGTTTGAGCCCAGCCTGTGCAGTTTGGCAACTTAGTGAGACCCTGTCTCAAAATAAAAAATCAGAAGTGCTGAGAATGGAGCTCTGTTGGAAGGCCCTGGGTTCAAGCCCCAATACCGCTGCAAAACAGAAACAAACAAACAAAACCTGTAACATAAAATTTTGCCTCTTAACCATTCAGTGCACAGTTTGGTGTTAAATACACTCATGATGTTCTGCACCCATCACCAACGTCCATCTCCAAAATGTTTTCCAGCTTCTAAAACTGAAGCTTTATACCCAATAGTATGGTTTGAGCATGTCCTGCAAAGTTCATGGGCTGGAACTGAAGCCCTGTCAGGGAGCCTGCTTTTAAAAGTGCCTTGCCAACTAAACGTTACCGGTGTCTGGGTTGCTCGCCTCTCCCACTGGAGTTAGATTCCACATTCTTGCCTTGAACAAAGAATTGAACAAAACAAACAAAAAACAGTGGCCAATTTTATTCGAGAAAGTAAAAGTGAAAAGTGGGGGAGAAACTGGCTCTGCAGAGCGTGCTTGAGCTGAGTAAAGAGAAGAAGAGGGTAAAAGCAAAAATAAAAGTCTGCGCTGTGTCTGGGAAACACAGCATGGACTAGGGCGGAAAGTCACGATAGCAAGCTCTTCATGGCATAGGTGTGTCCTTTATACTGTCCAAATCTTGAGGAAATTCTACATACAAGTCCTGAGAGGTGGTACTGTGATCCCACGTCTCAAGCGGAGGTCAGGTAGGGCAACCTATTGAAAACTTGCTCCAGTTCTCACAGGAAGTCCACACACAGGGCTTTGAGAACCGTTCTGCTCTTGTGTCCAGGATCTTGTAATTCACTGGTCATGCTTACTAGCCCAGCCACTTTGGCCTCCCCTGAACCTCCTGTCTCACTAATGCAACTGTGTTGAGGGTTGGGACCTTCAAGAGATGATTAGGCCAGGTAAGTTGGTGCCCACCTGTAATCCCAGGACTCTGAGAGGCTGAGGCAGGAGGATCGTAAGTTTGAGCCCAGTTTGGAAAATTTAGCAACTTACCAAGACTGTGTCTCAAAAAATAAAAAAAGGGGGAGATGCTGGGGATGTAGCTCAGTGTGAAGGCCCGGGTTTCAATCCCCAGTCCCAGGGTGGGGGCAGTGATGAAGGCATGCAGGCTCTGTCCTGGGGTGTGGATGAACGTGGCTCCCTCAGGACTGGGTCCGTCACCTTGGGAGCCAGTTTGTATAAAAGCAGTCTGGGATCCTTCTGCCTGCTGTCTTGCTCATGTGCTTTCTTGCCCTCTGCCTTGTGACAATGCACAAGAAACCCTTGCCTGAGGTGGGATTCTTTGACCTCATATGTCCCGGCCTCTGAAACTGTAAGAAACAAATCTCTTTCTTTTATATATCTTATCAGCAGCACAAAACAGTCCAATACACCCAATAAACGCCTGTTCCCATCTCACTCTCCACCCGAGTCCTGGCAACCATCATTCTATTGCTGTTATTGTTTTGCATACAGCGGCTCAAACCCAGGGCTTTGCTCACACTGAGCAAGTGCTGCACCTCTGAGCTACAACCCCAGTCCCACAACATTCTCTGTGTGTGTGAATTTTTTTTTTTTTTTTTTTTTTTTTTTTTTTTTTTGCGGCACCGGGGATCAAACTCACAGCCTCACGCCTGCCAGACAGGCACTTAAGCCACTGAACCAAACTCCCAGCCCTTATGTGTGTGAATTTTACCACTTTGAGTACTCCACATAAGTGAGATCATATGATATTTGGGAGACACTGGCTTTTTTTTTTTTTTTTTTTTTTTCTGTACTGGTGATCAAACCCAGGGCCTTTACACTGAGTCCCAGCACTTTTGAAGTTTTATTTTGAGACAGGGTCTCACTAAGTCCCTAAATTGCTCAGGCTTGCCTGGGATTTTCAGTCCTCTTGCTTCAGCCTCCCAGGGATCGAACTTATGACCTCACACTCGCCAGGCAGGCACTTACACCGCTGAGCTAAATCATCGGCGACACTAGCATTTTTATCTGCCAAGTGATTAAATATTTGGAATGCTTAAACCTCTTCAGATACAAGAAGCACTTTTAATCCAGTCTTTTACCATGGGTAATCATTTAACCAAAGTACAAAGAATATTTCCTGAGCCCCTATGCTCTGTATTGGGGGTACAACTATGAATGGGACAGAAAGATCACTGTTCTCATGGAATTTCCATTCTACAGGAAATGACAGGCAGTAAAAATGAGGAACACACAGATCTGAGAATTTCAAGTATGACAAATACCAGGGGGGAAAAGAGACTGCTGTGTGTGTGTGTGTGTGTGTGTGTGTGTGTGTGTCGGGGTGAGGACTTTGGCAGTGACATCAGGCACAGCCTTGAGGATAGGAGGACACTTGGGCTGAGACCTGGAGGATGTGAAGTTTTATAAAAGTGCCAGTTACACTGGTGCTCTGGAAAAAGCATCCAGGGCAGGCGTGACTCGGTCCATTCTCTGCCTCTGTAGCAGAAAACCGCAGACAAGGTAATTTGTCAACAACAGGAGTTTATTTGGCTCACAGCTCTGGAGGCTGGGAAGTCTGAGTGCACCGTGCCAGCATCTGGCAAGGGTTTCTGTGCTGAGTCATGAGACAGAAGGGCGAGATATCACAGGACAAGCAGGGGAATCGGATGGAATCGCCCTTTTCATTAGAGACTCACTCCCTTGATAAGGTATTAATGCGTTCATGAGGTGATACCATCCCCTCTTTGTGTGTGTGTGTTGGGGGGGCACTGGGAGTTAAACTCAGGGCCTTTGCACTGAACTACATGTCCAGCTCTTCTGACTTTGCACTTTCAGACAAGGACTCACTAAGTCATTAAATTGCCCAGGTTGAGCTCACACTGGTGATCTATTTGCCTCAGCTTTCCAGAGTGCTGGGATTACAGGCCTGCGACATCACACTTGTCCTCATCTGACATGAAAGGTCCCACTGCTTCACACTGTTATAATAGCAACATGAGTTTTGGAGGAAACATTCAAACCATAGCAGAAGGAAGGTAGCAAGTGCAAAGGTCCTAAGGCAAGTCTGAATTTGAGTCATTCAAAGACCAGCTTGGAGGCCATTGTCTCCAGCGAAGCAGTAACTAGTGTGAGGGAGAGAGGGGTGGGTGGGAAGAAGAGAGGGAGGGGTAGGGAAGAGATCTTGCAGACTCTACGCATCTTGATGTAAACATGTTTGTATTTCTCTTGGGTGAATAACTAATCGACGGGTTTTGGGGTAGGTGAGTGCTTAACTTTACAAGAAACCACCAGACCACCTTCCAAAGTGGTTGTTCTGCTTCACATTTCCCCCAGTGGTGTGTGAGATTCCCACTGCTCCACATCTCTGCCGAACCTTGATGGGGTCAGTCTTTTTAATTTTAGTCATTCTCGTGGGTGTGCAGTGGTATTTCATTGTGGTTTTCATTTGTATTTCCCTAATGACTAATGATGTTGTACACTTTTCCACATACTTATTGCTGAACATTTGTGAGTCTTTTGTGAAGGGTCTGTTCCAAAATCTTTCAGCCACTTAAATTGTCTGATTTTGTCACCTGCGGAGTCAGAGCCCAGGGGCTCCTTCACGAGACAAAGTGCTCCACCACTGAGTTATACCCTAGCCATATTCGTCTGATTTTTCAAAAGCGTCTTCTGGTTTTGAGAGGAAGACAAGCTGCAGCTTCCACAGAGGCCAGCTAGCCGCAGGCTCAGCGCTCAGCCTGGTTTCTGGGACAGTCCACTTTGACCTTCCCCTGCTGCTGGCTTGCAGCCAGGAGAGCCTGGGCTGCTTTGCAGGTTTTGGGTGAGGCCCTCGGCCCAGTTGCCCATAGCCTGGATTCATCTTGAGCACAGCTCAGTAGATGGAATGCCTTCCATTTCCTCTTCTTCCTTCCCCCAAAGTGGGGGCCTTATCCCCCCACCTGACCCAGAGTGCAGCCCGGTCCCGTGTTTCAAGGTCTGCACCAGCATGGTTGTTATCAGTTGCCAAAATATTTCCTTTTGAGCTGATAAAAACGCTACAGCTCATATTCCACAAATGCCTGCCACCATCTCAGTCCCTTCCCTTGGGAACCCTTGAGCCTCCTACAAGTCAGCAACTAAAGGAGGCTTCCAGGACTCCAACCCAGCCTGCTGGCTACATTTGTTCTCATTGGATGGTCCGCGCATGCTTTGGTTGTGTCTTTGGGGGAGAGCTCAGGCCCAGTGGGGGTTGGAGGATGAGTTCAGGAGGCTGATGCTGAAGGCTTAAGGGGGGGATTTTTGCTTTGTTTTGTTAGTTTTTTGAGACAGAGTCTTACTATGTGGCTCAGGCTGGGCTTAAACTCACTATGTAGCACAGGCTGGCTTCAAAATCACAGTGATCCTCCTGCTTCAGCCTCTGGAGTGCTGGGATTATACCATACCTGGCTGTTTTATATGGCTTTGTTTTGTGGTACTGAATATGAAATCCATGGTCTCACATTTGCTAGGTAAGCACTGTAGCACTGGGATACATCTCCAGTCCTTTTGATTTTTTTATTTTATGTTTTGGTTTTTTGAGATCAGATCTCACTGTGTAGTTCAGGTTGGCCTTGAATTTACTCTGTAGCTCAGGGTGGGCTTGAATTTGAGGCGATCCTCCTGCCTCAGCCTCCAGAGCACTGGGATTATAGGTGTGTGCCACTGTGCTCCCAGTGTGCCTGGCTATGGGAGAACTCAACCCTGGACATGCTAGTAACAGTCATGATGACGATGATGATGATGGTTAACATTTCACAAGCAATGCAAGGTGTCAGTCATTATTTGAATCAACCTCAAAGTCCTCACAATAAATTTTACCAGGACAGTTTCCTGCTCCTATCTGGGCCACCGCTGTGTGTCCCCACCCACAACCAGTGGTGGCCTGTGACTACCTGAGCTGGGTCAGGGCCTCTGTGGCCTCTGACTGCCCCTCACTCGCTCTGCTCCGACTGCCTTGACAGTCCCGCTGTGCCCAGGAAGCCGCGGGTCCAGGCCTCCACGCCCCGTCCAGGCCCTAATGGGTTCTACGGAGTGTCAGGGCTTTGCCAGGCCTGGGCGGCGGTGGCCACGAGCAGCCTGAGTCTCCTGCGACCTCCAGATCCCTCCCTCCCCCACTGGCACCCAGTGCCTACCCCGTGACCAGCATCCAGCTTCCCCTTTCTCTTGGGAGCCCAGGCTGAGAGCGCCAGGGTGTGACCTGTGGATGGGGGAGGGGCTTCCTGCAGCTGTCAGCCCCCGCACCTAACCTCAGGTTCCTCCTTCTCCAGCTTCAGCTTGGGCTCCCTCAGGGGGCTCGAAGTGTCTGTCTGTGTCTGGGTGGGCCCCTCAGACCTTGCTCCCAACCACTTCCTCACTGGCCAGGGTGGGCCCAGTTCTGCCCAGTGGTCACCGAGTTGTCCTCACCTGCTTCACCTCAAGCCCAAGCCTGTCTGTGGTGTGTGTACCTGTGACACTAATTCTCACCCTTTTTCTCTGCTTTGCTTCGGTTTCTCCTTCCCTCTCTTCTTTCTCTTTCTTTTCTCTTTCTTCCTTCCTTCTCTCCTTCTTTTCTTTCTTTCTTTCTTTCTTTCCCTTTCTCTCTCTCTCTCTCTCTTTCTTTCTTTCTTTCTTTCTTTCTTTCTTTCTTTCTTCCTTTCTCTCTTTCATTCTTCAGGCTCTGAGCTTTATTTCCACCTTTGTTTGCTCTGTGATTTTGGACAAGTACCTTTGCCTCTCTGTGGAGTGGGCATAAGAAACCTACCACAGAAGAAGGTCTGGGGATTAAATGATTTAACATTTATGACAGAGTCCTGTACATCATTAGTGCCCACAGGCTGGTGGCTCTCTCTAAATAGCCTACAAATACCACAAGGGTCAGATTGTTAAACAGTAGTCATAATTTTAGCTGATGTTTATAAAAAGCTGACGAGTGTCAGACCCTCTTTGAAGTATGAAAATTCATATAATCCCCACAAGAAACCTACCAAATACATTCTGCTTTAGTCCCAATTTAAAAAAAAAATTATTAGTACATAATAATGACACACCATGGGGCGAGGGTACATGTACATAACACACGTTAATTCTTTTATTCATTCCCTCCCTCTCCCTCCCTCTCCCTCTATCTCTTGGTCACTTTCCTTTTTGGAAGCAGTCTGTCTTACAAATGAAGAAACTGAGGCCCAGGGATGTTGAGTGACTGCTAGGAAGAGGCAGAGCCGGCTTCAGTCGTAGGCAGTCACTGGCCCTCATGTTACAACGAAGCCTGATCTCGATTGGGGGTGGAGGTCAAGAATGGACACATGCACCTGTCTGTCCTCTGCATTCAGCCGTCAGGGACAGCAGCTTGGCCGCTGGGCCTGATTCTCTCTGGTGTTCTGTCTGTCCCTCCTCCTCCTGCAGTGTCCCCTCCTCCTCCTGCCACCACCCGCCTCAGACTTCCTCCTGCACTTGCTTGGACGCCACACCACATCCACTGACCCCCGGACTGTCCGGCAGTGTCACGATATCATGGGGGGCCTGGAACCCTTCTGGCGGCTTCTGCTCCTTCCTCTCCTTCTGGCTGTGGCTGGTGAGTTGGGGGCTTCTGCGGTCATCTCCCGATTCCCCAAGCTCAGCCAGGGGCAGGGCACGGAGCTGTGCATGAGGAGAAACTCCAAGGGGAGAGTTGGTGGGAGCAGGTCCCCCAGAACTTGTGGGTCTCTCCCTGAGCCAGAGATCCCAAGATACAGCCCCTGGTTTGTACAAGCAGGAGGAGGGGACACGCAAGGATGTCGCAACAGGTCAGGCGGGCGTGGAAGCCACACATGTCTGACCATCTTGACACCAGGGCGCCAGGCCCAGATGCTGCTCTGCACCTTTCCAGGCTTTTATCCTACCTCAACTCAGTCATAGCTCCATGCCTCAGTCTACCTCTTTTTCCTTCCTCAGGTCTCAGTCCTGTCCAGGCTCAGAGTGGTAAGGCTAGACCCAGCAGTCCCTCTTGCCATGTCCCACCCTCCCCATCTTGTCCCTTTCGCAACCTTTCCAGATCCACCCCTGCTGCCCACCGCACACTGACCTCTCGACCCCTGTGCTGCATCCACAGAATGCAACTGCTCCCCCGTGAGCCCCGGGGTGCTGGCGGGGATCGTGCTGGGGGACCTGGTGCTGACCCTGCTCATTGCCCTGGCTGTGTACTCTCTGGGGCGACTGGTCCCTCGGGGCTGCAAGACTGCCCAGGGTAAGTGGGGCTGGCTGGGGATACTGAGGACTGACCTAGTAGGGGGGCTCAGGGTAACCCCCCAAGTCACAGACACCCACGGGGACGGTGAGGGAGGGGCTGGCTTTACAGATGGTGCACACCTATGTCCAAGCACTCTGTCTGAGGCAGAAGAATCAAGAGGTCAAGCTCAGCTGGAACAGCTAAGCAACTTAGTGAGACCCTGTCTTAATATTTAAAAGACCTGGGGACAGCTGGGGGTGGTGGCGCACGCCTTTAATTCCAGCCCTCTGGAAGCTGAGGCAGGAGAAGCGTTGTGAATTCGAGGCCTCTTGGGCTACAACATGAGCACAAAGGCCAATCTGAGCTACATAGTGTGACCCTGCCTCAAAAAACTAGGGCTGGGAGCTTGGCTCACTGGCTTAAGCGCTTGTCTGGCAGGCACAAGGTTGTGAGTTCAATCCCCAGTACCGCAAAAAAAGATCTGGGAATGGAGCTCAGTGTGAAGGCCATGAACAACAACAAACAAGCAAACAAAAAACAATTCATGGCCCTGTCCGTCTTTGCACCCTTTCTCCCCCCCCAACCCCAGTGACCCGGAAGCAGCCCATTACTGAGACTGAGTCACCGTATCAGGTAAGGAAATCACCCCCCAGACTCTTTCTCACCTCTCACTCCTGCCTACTCCTGCCCACAAACACCCCTCCCAACCACCCTAACACTTCTCTCCCAGCTGCTCCCCCAACCTTGAAAGCAAGGTTGGAATCTATCCAAACCCATGTTAAGACATCGTCCCAAACTTATGCTAAACTTAAAATCTGAAGAGAGGAAATAAGACTCTGTAAGGTCAAGAAAGGAGCCCAGTACTGTAGCACAGGCCCATAACTCCAACACACTGGGAGGCTGAGGCAGGAAAATCTCAAATTAGCAACTTAGTATCTTAGTGAGATTCTATTTCAAAATAAGAAATAAAAATGGTCTAAGAACTAGTTTAGTGCAAAGCCCCTTTGTTCAATCACCAGGACCAGGGCTGGGGGGTGGGGATTGGGGGAAGAGGGCAAGATTAGGCCTTATAAGGACCAGAGTTGTTCTGGAAGAAGCCTGGCCCTAGGACACACTGATTCCTGGGGGAAGTCTTCAGTCGGGCAGAGGATAGAATCCAGGCCTCGTCTGGCAACTCTAAAGAGAGAAGCCTCAGAATTTTGGGGGATGGTGAATCCTACATTC
>RJWM01009809.1:0-66268 GCA_004363535.1 Dasyprocta punctata | reverse complement strand
GTGGCTCCCCTGGCTTTGTACTCTCAGCTGTGTCCCTGAGGTTATTAAGTATTTGAGACAAACTGGTCAGATAGTGTTATCTGATTTCAAGGCAGCTAATGTGGTCAAACTTGAAACAGTGTTACCCACAGGATGCAGGTATTTGAGGAGTTCACGGAGATTGCTGCCGATAATGTGCAGACAGCTTCGCTGCCTCATCCTGATCTCATTCTGTGAAAGTGTGTGGTGGCCAGTGAGGGTTAGAAGATCAAAGAGGCTATCCTATGGGGTTTACTGAACTGGGCAAACCGGATTGGCAACCTACAGATTTAGGAGAGATAGGCTACAATATAGTTAAAATGGTGGCAGGTGAGATAAGAAAGAGGATGAGGGAACAGCCTGAGGCATGATGAGGGAAAAAGGTGGTGAAGTGTAAAATTACCAGTCCCAATGACACATTGATTGATTGTACTGGGGATTGAACCCAGGGCTTTTGCCCTGAGTTACATCCCCAGCCCTTTTTTATTTTTATTTTTAGATAGGGGTCTTGGTAAGTCCTTAAGTTCCCTGGCTGTGTTTAAACTTGAAATCCTCCTGCCTCAGCCTCCCAAAGTGCTGGGATTACAGGCCTGAGCCACCATACTCAGCTCAGACACATAAGTTTTGATGTGGGAAACAGGGCCCGGTGTACATCAAAGAAGCAATTCTGTAAAGAAGGTAGGCAGAGAGTGCAGGGACCATTTAGACTGCCCCAGTTTCCCCCATTATAGAGTGAAGACACTGGTATAAGCCCCGGGGTGCAGAGGCTGAAGTTCCTGTGGTTCCTTTGGAGGCAGCCCTTTGATGAGAGATCTCAGGAAAAGCAGCTGCTGGCGGAGGAGGTGCAGGATGATCGGGAGGCTGGGAAGTGCTTTGAGACACAGTCAGAGTCCAGTGCAGCGTGGGAGTGGAGGGAGCTGCAGACCCGGCGGAATGGAATGTGAGCTCTCTGGAGAAGCTGGGATGATGCGGGTTATGGGCTGCTTCAGCTTCCGCAGGCAAAATAACACCACCCAAACTCCAGTCCTAGAAGGCGGAGGGGGTTGCGGGGAGAGCAAGCAAGCAGTTTGAAAGCTCCAGGATCCGACGGCTGTAACCCTCATGTCATCTGTGTAATAAGGAAGTGGGATCTGAAGTAAAGTTTCCACTTTTTGCTTCGGAAGCAATTCATGGCCAGGTGGGTGGAGGCAGAGCAAAGGTAACTTCAAGACCGCTTAGTGCCACGTTAGACCTATTCAGATGGCTCAGGGGTGCCTAAGAGCTGAGGATTGTAGATGGGTAGATTCTTCTGAGAGCTCCCTTGGCTTTCTGTTTTATTTTATTTTATCTTTTTTGCGGCACCGGGGATTAAATTCACAACCTCATGCCTGTCAGACAGGCGCTTAAGCCACTGAGCCAAACTCCGAGCCCTTTGGCTTTTTATTTTAAAAAAGTATTCCTATATCCCCCCCTACCCCCACCCCAGTTCTAGGGATTGAATCCAGGACCTTCACATTGAGCTATATCCCCAGGCATTTTTTTTTTTTTTTTTTAATTTTCATTTGAGACAGGGTCTTACAAAGTCACTACATTGCCTAGACTGGGCTCAAACTTGTAATCTTCTTGCCTCAGTCTCTGGTGTGCTGGGATTACAGGCAAGCAACCCCTTGCTTGGCTCTGGAAATTCTTTACGTAATATTATATATATAATACAGCTGTTTAATACTTGAAAAATGCACACCGTATTTGTCATTGGGGATTAAAGTACCTGACTCTGGGAAAGGGTCTAGCTTTTACACTGTGGAAGAATGGGAGAATTTCTTGAAAGAGTCCACTTTAGGACCACTGAGGCTCCTGTGACTTGCTCTCTTATGTCAGCTCCATGACACTGGCATCTGATTAAAGTGCAAATAACATCATTAAAAAGCTCCCCTCTGTAGGCAAAGTAGTGACGCATTTGTGTGGGGTCATCGGGCTTTAATTAAACTCTTTCTTAATATACAAGAAGGCAACATGCTTAGAGTGGTTGGATGTCTCACCACATCCCTCAAATTACTGTGGTGTAACAGAATTTTGTCACACTCTGAAGGGTCCCCAGTTTGAGAAGGGAGTTTTTCAGCATTAATGACCTCAGAGTACCGGCACGGGGATTGAGATGATAATGTCCTGCCATTGTTTTCCAAAGAATGATTTTTAAAGCCCAGGTTATACAAGCTTAAACGAACTGTATATTAGCCAAGCCAAAAACCAGATAACAAAAAACCAAACCAAAACAAAGAAACTGCTCAGGAAACTAGTACTTTGTAACTAAGAACAAAGAAACAAAAAAGAATTAGTGGCTTGCTACACTGGTGCTAAATGGATACTATAAAAATAAGCCAATTTAGTGAACATTTGCTTTTTTCAGTAGTTTTCCTGGTAAAGTTTTTACCAGAAGGAAAGAATGCAAGTGATTTTTCAATATAGATATCTTCTAATTAATGCCTAAGAAAATTTTAAGGAAAAATGATGGCAGTTTAATTACACAGATATCAGAACACTCTCCTGGACCCTTGATTTGCACGTTGGAGGTTGGGGGAGGGTAGGAGGTTGGGGGGAAGCACTTGGGTAGAGTGGATTAGCCCATTTGTCCTGGAATAAAAAGAAGTGTGACAACAGATAGATGGAGTTTCCAGGACTCAAGAGACCTAGCAAATCTCCAATAGCGAATCTCCTCCTTTTTCCTTCAATAAATTAATGATTTCTCTTCTGTTTCTCACCAGCTCCATTCCCGTCCCCCCCCCCCCCCGCTTTTTTTGGAGACAATGTCTAGCTACGCAGTTCAGGCTGGCCTTAAACCCTCCATGTAGCCCAGGCCAGCCCTCAAATTCACAGTGATTCTCCTACCTCAGCCTCCTGCATGCTTGGATTACAGGTGTGTGCAACCATACTCAGCTCCCCAAATTTTAAAGTCTACTTTTAGTACTTTAGGAGGCCGAGGCAGGAAGACTGCAAGTTCAAATTCTGTATCAAAATAAAAATTTTTAAAAAGATCTGGAGACATATCTCAGTGCAAAGGCTGGGTTCAATCTCAAGTACTGAAAAAAGTCGACTGTCTCACTGTGACACCCCATCTCCCCCCGATCTGGAACTCCTACCCTCGTAGAACTTTTTTGCTTCAGCCCCCTCTAGAAGGTGGGACTACAGGTGTGTGCTATCGCACCGGGCTTGGCCTACTTTCTTAGGCGCTGCTTGAGCCACACAGATTTCTTATCGGGTTAGGAATATTCTGTTCGGCCTCGATCTTCACATCCAGGACTCCTCCAGGCTGAATTACTGTCTTCTTCAAACTGCAGTGAAACTCATTGCCCACAGTAATTTATTTTCCTTTAAAATCTGAAGCATTCGAGGCATTTCTCTCCCAGTTTATTATCTTTATGTGTTCACGGCTCATCTCCTAGAGCACAGTCATCGGGATAAGGGGTGCACATCTTTTTATTTTTACTTTTGTTTGGGAGGATAATGAACATAATAATAAATAATTGTTGACCAAAAAGCACACATGCCCTCTTCGGCCATCTCAGCACCACGCAGCCCACATCTTGGTCAGGCACGTACATTGGATTTGTTCTTCACTCCTCTGTGGATTCTGCTTGTGAATTTGACAATTCTTGTTGTAAAATCACGTGCAAGGTTTGTGGAGGTAACAGGAGACGCAGCAACTGGCAGAGGCAGGTCTGCGGAAGGGGAGCGTTGGCGTACCCCGGCTGCAGCTCTGTGCAGACCTCAAGCCGCGCTGAAGACTCCGGAAACTCGGGTGCAGACAGGTCCTTTATCCGGGCCCCGCGCGGCCACGAACTGAGAACTCAGGTCTGTCGGCCCCAAACCGCAGAGCGGTTTAGTGTCGGTGACCGTGAGTTAGGGGTCAGGATTTCCCGAAAGCGCACGCAGCTCCCACGCGAGTCCGCGTAAAACCGAGTCCGAATAGACGCCGGCGTGACGTCATCGCACCTGGCACCCGGCGGGCAGAGCGGGGCGGGGCCTGAGCCAGGCGTTCTCGCGAGACTTCCGCGTCGCGCGCGTTCGCACCTTCCTCGCGGCGCTCGCGTCTCCTCAGAGGTGGCGGCGTCCGGACGGCGGGGCCGAGGGGCGGGTTCTGCGGGCGGAGCTCTGGGCGCGAGGGCGGGCGGCGCGCGGTGGATGGAGGCGCCTGGTCTGCCCGTCTGACTCGGAGTGGCGTGTGGAGCGGCGTCGGAATCCCGCGGGCCCCAGCATGGGTGAGTAGGGGCGTCTCGGTCGGGTGGGGTGTGGGCCCCACGACCCCCGACCCCCGGACTCCGACCCCATCTTTGACCGCTGCCGAGGGTCCAGTTCAGTTCCCGCTCCGCCTCCCGTACCCCTCGCCCCTCCCCCCGCCCCCGCCGTCACCCCGAAAGTCGGGGTGGCTAGGAATCCGACTTCCCTGCCCTTTGGGGTCGTTTCCGGGGACCCGAGGACCACACCCCGCCGGGCCCTGTCCCGGGGTCGCGGATCCAGCGCTTCCTGTGCAGCCGGGCCGGGGCCGGGCTTTCCGGGCTCTGAAGTTCAGTTTGCAGGCTGGGAACCCGAATGGGTCCCTGGGCCGTGAAAGGAGTTTGTTGAGCGCTGTAGCAGTTCTCGTGATCAAAAGTTCAGTACGGGCTGGACGCGAACTCCTTCGATGCTTTAAAATTAACTTATTTAACAAAAGTGGTTTTGTTTGTTTGTTTGTTTTTAAATTAGATTTGTGCTTCTGTAAGGCAGAGCGTGTTTTGTAAGAATAATAAACCAAATTGGGGGTTGTGGAGCAAATCAGGGGACGCTATCACTTCTTCCACTCCAGAGTTGGTGCTGCTTCCTATCCACAAACCATTACCGGAATTAATAATTCATGAAGCTCACAGGATTTAGTGGCAGGGCAAATGCAGAGTACTGCTGATGTGGCACCCGCTGCCCACACTTTGTTTTGTGAGGAATTCGTGGAGCCCAGTGTTTGTAGACACTCCTTTAGCTGTTTGGTGTTTTTAGACTTTCTAATTTTATGTTTTCTCACTTCCCTCCTGCTTTAAGGTACCTTTTACACACCCAGTATTCTTGGACTCAGAGACAGTAAAACAGAATGTTTGCTATTTGGAACTTCGAGATGAACTCCTTTTTAATCCATTAGTTGCCCTTACAGGGTAATTGTGGGCTTATTTCTTTAATCACCAAATTATAAAACCACTTTAACCGCTTTGGGTGAAAATTACACTAAAGTTACATAATTCTTTATCTGTCTTAAATAGGATGCAGGGTATAATTAAACTTCTTTTGATGTCCTAATCATAATTCATGACTTTCAGTTGCTCTAATGTGCTGAGAATCTGTTGGATGGTATGTTGGACTGTTGATCCAAGTACTAAATAACAGATTCGTTTGGTTTTTGAAGTAATTTAAAGTGCTTTTTACCCCGCTTTGCTATTGGCTATGCTTGTAACTCGGATTAGTACCTCCATCACCCCACCCTATCTGCCTTTCTGTTCCATATCTGGAGTGTGGAAATCGCATTCACATTTATGATTCTGCGTGGTGGTGGTGGGGAATCAGCAGGCCATTGCATAGAGTGTGAGGCAGTTGAGAAAAGTAAATGAACATCAGTACTTGAACATTGCAGTACCGTGTTTTTTTTTTTTTTTTTTGTGCTGCACCGGGGATTGAACTCACAACCTCGCGCCTGCCAGACAGGCTTTTGAACCATTGAGCTAAACTCCCAGCCTTAGTTTTTTTGAGGCATGTTCGTACTGTGTAGCCCAGGCCAGCCTTGCGCTCACGTTGTAGCGAAAGCCGGCCTCGAACTCACAACGCTTCTCCTACCTCAGCCTCCCGAGTGCTGGGATTAAGTACCTCTTTTCTTACTGGCTGACCTGTATTCTAGAGAGGTGAGTCCTCAGATAATCTTGCTGAAGATCTGTGTTAGCATACTGTCAACTGGATTACTCAAGATACGTTTTGAAAATCTGTTATGTGTAGTGTTTGTAGTTAATTTTTGAAAAGTGTGGAAGGTCTTTATTTCTTAGGATTTAAGATGCAGTTAAAATATTTCATGATGTTTTACCTACTTTGCCACAGAATGCAAAGCCTCACATTTATTTGTTTTGAGAATGTGAACACCTTTAAGAGATGGTCCATATTAGGTGGCGTACTTGATGACCAAGTCATTTATCCCCTCTGTGCTTCAACTTCTGGATCTGTAAGTGGGATGAAAGTATCAATCGTAGAAGTTGTTAGGATCGATTGAGCTATTGTAGAATGCTGTTTATTTTCATTTTCAAATGATTTCCCAAATTCTTGTAATAACTCCAGGGAAAAATAATTATTTTTGCCATTGTTAGAAGTAGGATATTGTTCTCAAAGATCAGTGAAATGAAATCATTTTGCACTAATGCAGAAATTGAATTTTGTATAAGTTAACTGTACAAAAATTATTTAGATACTAACATTTTTTCAATATTGAATATAATGCAAGAAACTGCATTATTTGTTTATTGTTCAGGAAAAATGTTTTGTTGATCAGGAAAAACTTACTTTTGTCAGTGCTGGCTGGGGATCTAATCCAGGGCCTCATGCATGCTAGGCAAATAACTCTGTGACATCACCTTCCCAGGGAAAACTTTTAAGTGGATGAATACTGGTAGACACTTAACTTGAATTTTATGTTACATTAATGCTTTTAGTTCTGTTTGTTAAGTGGGAAGAATGCTTATCAAGAAATTTGATGCACCTGTATGATGGAATTTGGGAAGACCTTAAAGGTGATAGATAGGCAATATTTATGTTTTCTATATTCCAAAAATACAGATGGGAATTTTGGATTGAAAGAAGATAGAAAATGGTACAAAATATAACTATGTAAATTTTTATTTTTGAAAGAGTATGCGAGTCTTAAGGGCTGAATTTCCTAATAATTTAGGTAAGGTTTTGAACCTTTAATTTTAAAATTTATTTTACAAGCTCATCTATAGCCAGAGGTGTTGGTACATGCCAGTAATTAGAGTGCTCTGGGAGACTGAGGCAGGAGGATTACAAGTTTGATGCCCATCAGGCAATTTAAGCGTGACCCTGTATCAAAATAAAAAATAAAAGGGCTGGGGCTGTAACTCAATGTGAAGGCCCTTAGTTTAGTCCCACTGTTGGGGGAAAAGAGCTTACAGTTTGCAGTTGGTTTATTTGATACATATACATGTATAACAGAGTGTTTTTTTTTTTTTAATTGTTTTTTGCTGTACTGTTTGGAGAAAATCTTCATTCATGCAGATCAGTAGTTGCAAATAGAAATTGCCTGCCAACCTTTCAGTATCAGGATTTAGTTCAGTTAAACTAGTGCAAAGCAGGAAAAGAAAAAGGATTATTAAGAAATTTTTGTTTTAAAGTTAAATTGCTGACCAGTCTAGTAATTGTATTCCTTAATTAGAGGAAGTACTCATGATCATATTTTTTTAATGTTTCAAACTTTGAATAGTTTTAAATCTGCAAAATCATAGTATGAGTGGAAGTTAAATTTATAGTATGTTTTCTTGTAGAAATGAGTCTGAAGTTTGCTGTGTAACTCTCAATGAGGGACTTTACAAAGTAAAATGGTGTCATAATAATTTAGTAAGATATAATTTTGAGGCATTTAAAATTAAAAAGTTATAAAGCAGAAAGTCTTTTAGTTCATTTTATCAATTAAAAAAATCCCTAAAACTTTTATATATACCCAACCCAAATCTGTGACACCCATCCCTGCTTCCTCTGATGGAATATCTCCCCCTCTTAAATAAATATGTTTTGAGTTTGATAAAAATGTTTACTTTTCTAATTTATGTGAAGTAGTATGTTTGTGTCAAAGGCATGAAAATAGGTTGAGAAAGAATGTAGAGATTCTTGATTTTGTTGCGCGTAGGGCACATCTATGAACCTGTTCTCTCAGTAACCTCGGGGAGGCATGCTGTGAAAGATCAGAAGGTTTTCAGTGTTTGTGTTCAGAAAACAAAGGACAAGTAAAATGTAATATTGAGTAATCAGTATGATGGAGCTGTGACCTGCTTGTTGTAGGAATTGGTATCTGCTATACAGGTTCAACACAAACAGGATTCATGTGCCAAATATCTGCAGTGGACAGAACATCTTTCTAGAAGAGGTAGGGGTAAAATGCTAGTTTGGGAAATCTGAATGGAGGTTCATATATGCCTACAGTTGGCAAGTCAGGATCAGAGATAACAATGCAGAGTGCAGGTGGAGCTGGTCAACTTGATGTTGGACTGACATAGGGTTGGTAGCAAGCATTAGGGAGCAAGCACCTCAGACTGGCATGGTGGGGAGGAAAGGGAGAAAATAGGGTCTGATCAGAGGCCTTGAATACCTAGCCGTAGGGAAATGAAAAGAGATAGGGTCCAGATTTCTTACGAGAGATACAAGGTAGGTACAGTCATATCTCGGTACTCCACTGCCTCAAAACTTGTTGAATTTTGTACTTGATGCATTTTGACAAAATTTTGTAGTGACCATTAGTATCTTAATCTCGATGATACAAGTGGTCTTAAGTAACTTTGGATTATAATGGGTTCATCTACTTATCTAAACGCTTGAGAATGTTCATGGTTATAATCTACCATCCCATTTGTTTATTTGGTCCCAGACAATTTGATGGGCCAGCTTTTACTGCTGTCTTTTTGTCTGCAAGAGCCTGAAAGCGAGCAGATTGTGAATTGTCAGCATACCCTCCTCTTTCAGAAACAAGTAGTATACAACTTCAAGCGTGTTAAGTTAATTATAACTGCCAATATAATACTACACGGGCAAGCAAGGAAAAGAAATTTTAAAGTGCTTTTAACTTTTGGTTCTATGATTTTATTGATATGGGACTGTATTAGGTAAGGTTACTAGAATCTCTGTGTCTGTCTCTGTCTCTCTTTTTCTTTCTCTTTCTCTGGTAGAGTATGCCTTCCTTTCCAGTCCTTCCCTTCCTCCCCACACTTTCTTTTGGGTTTGTTAGATGTTTAGACTGGTTGACAGTAGGACATTTAATTGTTGCAATGAAATATGTAAAATTCCCTTCATAATCTTTCTAGGATGTTTCTAACCTGAGAACATACTACAATGGTATATTTTTGAGTCATAACCTTGATTTTAGCCCCAAGTGAGATAAGCATTTCCTCTTGGCTTCTAAATGTTTCCTTCTTTGGACTAAACTTGACATTCTTTTTTTGTTTGCTTATTTGTTTTTGTTTTTGTTTATTTCTGAAGGTCACAGGTGCCTGGATGTTTTCTTTCACCTGCCTGTTTTTATTGAACTCTGATTTTCTGAAAGCATAGTTGTTTCCAGTTAAGGGAATTTTACTCTAGGAAAAAAACTCTGCTATAGAAGAGCTATTATTTTAAATTGATATCTGGCTTAAGATGTTGACAATTATATATTATGACAATGTTACGGAATCCTTTCCTGGATCCTTAGCATACCATATCTTTTCCAATAACTGCAGTAGACTCAATGTTTAATACTCTTTCAGCTTTTGAATACCTTAAACTTTCCACCATGATCCTGTACTTAGGGGATATATTCCAGTGTGTCAGAAATGTTAAAATATAATAGGAGATGATAAAGATTATTTGGATACGAATTCTTGCATTAAAAGGCAAGGAGGATTTATTCATCTCTCATTGATATGACCAGTGATGATGCTGATGATCATGATGATGATATAGTAGGTATTGGCAGTTGTGTTAGTAAGCTTTCCACTGCTCTAATAAAATATCTGAGATAATTAACTTAAAAAGAGAGAAAGTTTGTTTTGGCTCACTGTTTCAGGGGTTTCAGTTTATGATCTCTTGGCTTTTGCTTTGGGCTTGTGGCAGCACAGTACGTTATGGCAGCAACACCTGGCAGAGGAGGCCTATTCACCTTGTGGCATTCAGGGAGTGAAAAAGACGCAGGAAGTGTTCAGGGTCCTTTTAAGCTTTTCAGGGACATGCCCCCAGTAACCTAAGTTCTTTTCACTAGGTTCTACCTCCTTAAGATTCTACCACCTCCCAGTAGTGTTACATGCTGGGAACGGAAGCTCTGGGGCCATTCAGGACCTAAATGATAGCAGCAACAGCCAAGGTATTTTTCCTTTACTCTTGGCATGAGTTTTTACAGTGCAGCAAGCTTTCACCTGAGATGATCCTTTGAGGTGTTTTACTTGAAGTTCTCAGTGACTGACAGTATTGAGGTCAGAAACTTGCTTAACATCTAGACTGACTATTAACTATAAGAATGTCAGTCCTATAGTATCGTGATTATTGTAATAAATGCCAAACCATATTTTTTGGTAAATGTATTTATAGTTGGTTCAAATTTAGGCTGTTGTATGTGGAGTTTCTCATTTACTTTTTTTTTTTTTTTTTTTGCGGCACCGGGGATTGAACTCACAACCTCGCGCCTGCCAGGGCAGGCGCTTAAGGCACTGAGCCAAACTCCCGGCCCTGGCTTTTTGAGACAGGGTCACACTATGTAGCTCAGGCCGGTCTTGCACTCGCATTGTAGCCCAAGCTGGCCTCGAACCCACAACGCTCCGCCTACCTCAGCCTCCCGAGTGCTGGGATTAAAGGCGTGCGCCACCATGCCCGGCTAGGGAAAGTTCCACATTTTTAAAAAATGTTTTATTTTTATTTTATTTTATTTTTTTTTTTGGTACTGGGGATTGAACTCATGGCCTTGCGCTTACCAGGCAAGTGTTGAGCCACTGAGCTAAATCCCCAGCCCAAGTTACACATTTTTAAATGAGAAACATTTCTATATGAATCTCTGGCTTATCATTAAGCAAATTTAAGCATAAAGGGCTACTTTAGCTTTAAAAGTTTGTTGGAAGTGAGGTATACAATTTTAAACTACAATTACACTATGTTTAAAGTGGGTTTTATGAAACAAATATAGGTAGAGATAGACATATATATTCTTCGAAGCTATGCTAATCATAATTTTAAATTTTGTAGTATCCATATTGAAAAGGAATTAGTGAAATAAATTGTAATTTTTGGTTTATTGGTTAAAGAAAATACATTTATTTCAACATGTTAAGTATAAAGCAGAGATTACATTGATGAGATTACATTTTTCTTTCTGACTTTGAAATCCAATGTGTTTATTATTTATATAACATTTCTGGACTATTCACATTTCTGGTGATCAGTTTGTCAGTTTGGTTTATATGGAGATACTTCACTATACAGTATTTTAATATGTGACTGCTGATTACCAGCAAAGTCATGCAGTTTTAGAACGTGAATCTTGCAAATGTCTTGAGATTTTGTATCAGCAGATCTGTTGTGGACCTAATGAGGGTATATATGAAAGTATTTTTGAAAGATAAGGCTACTTTGTTAGATATTTAATTAGTGGTAATTTATTATAATTAAATATGTAAGTACATTTTCTTATGGAAAAACACATTTTACAGAATTGCATGTAATAGGTTTCATGTTTATTTCACGTTTATTTCATTTTGTTTTCTAAATAAAATGTTTTTGACTGGACACCATTGTGTAGCCTGTAAGCTCAGCTGTGCAAGAGGGTGAGGCAGGATTAAAAGTTCCAGGCTAGTCTGGGCTACCCTATCTCAAAATACAAAGAATCAAAGGGCTGGGTTGTAATTTTAGTAAGGAGAAAGTTATTTTTTTCAGTTTAATACCTTTTAAACTTCAGAAATAAGGGAAATATAAGAATGGTATTTCATAAATAAATGCTGTTGATCAAGAGGTGGAAAGGAAAGCAAAAGTAATTTTTATGAACATAATGAATTCCCAAAAATGACTTGGGGAAAACATTTCACAGACCCATCTCTTTTAAACATGTAAGAATGTGTGGATCTTTGCAGTGCAATTGTTTTGGAAAAAAGCTCTCTATGTTCTTGGGATTTTTAGTAAGGTTTGTGATCTGAGAAAAGTTCTGAAAAACTGCTAAATAGCTATTATGTGATTTCTTCCTCACATCCTAACATTTTTAGTTCCTTTGAGTTAGTCCTCTCATTATTATTTTTTCTTGGAAAAATAATTTAACAAATGTTTCTTGATATTCTGTACCAGCACAAACAGAAACACAAAAATGGCAGCCAAAATGTTTGCTTGCTGGGTATATACTCATTAGTGAGGAAGTTGCAGTACCTTATGATAGGTGTTAGCATTTAGTGAATATTAGGTATTTTTGTTTTAGGCACAGTTTTAAACACTTTACAGCCATTACTATTTCTCGTATCAAATCTGTGCCTTTTTTGAGTAGTTACTCTTTATTTTACAGATAGGAAACAATTCAACGCAAGGGTTTGAACTCAGCTAATTCTATTCCTCTGTTTGTGCTCTCAACTGCAGTAAAATGTGGAACAGCTCTTTCTTACGGGAGTTGTCATTTGGGTTATAGATAACAGGCATTCTTGATCCTCCCTAATTCTGCCCTATTTGTTGTATCGTGTCTGTCATCCAGGTTCTAACTTACTTCCCTTGTTATACTCTTTATTTTTATTTATTTACTGTATTTTGCTGTGCTCGAGATTGAACGCAGGTCCTCATACATACTAGGCAAGCCTTCTGTCTCTGAGTCAAATCCCTAGGATACTTGTTTATTTCTGACTCACCTGTTAGATTATAAGGTCCAAGAATGCAGAGAGGTTTAAAAAAATTTTTTTAAAGATATATTCCAAGTGCACCAAGAATAATTGTCATTTAGGAGTAGCTACTTAAATATTTGCTGAATATACATTGAGTGTGATTATACTTGTTTTATAATTAGTAAACTGAATTTATTGAAAATCAATATTAAACTTGAAATGAGAATTAAATACTGTATACTATGTTATTATCTTTTAGTTAGTACAAATTACCTGTTGATTACCTTCTATATGTTAAACATTGTGCTGGGTTGTGAACACGATGAGGAAAGCATGATTTTTTGCTCTCAACTGCTAGTCAGATAATGTCTTTAGAACTTTGGATTTAGTAATTTTTTGATTATAAAAATCTTATTTTCTGTTTATATATTTTGGTGAATGCTTAGAAACATGGAGAAATTTAAATGATCGTTTGAATTTTTTTAATATTACTGGTTAATGTAAGAAATAAGAGGACATGCTTTAAAATCAAATCAGTGCAAGTCTGATCTTGCCCCTTCCACATCTTGTCTCTAACCCTGGGTGAGTAACAATCTCTGTAACTTCGATTCCTGTCTCTGAAGAATGGGAACAATAATATTTTACACCAAATACTCGTGTGGGTATTAAATGCTCAATACAGTGCCTCGTATAGTAAGCATTCCATCAAATATCAACTGAAAAGAAATTTTAAACTTAGCAAAAAATGAAGAGTTGATGTAAAAGAATTTCATTCAATTTCCAAATAAGCTTTAAAGACGTAATAGTTATACAGATGACTTATAAGTAGTGGAACTTAAGAATCATGAAAAAATGTGAAGCCATCATTTGAGTTTCTCCATGTTTCTAAGCATTCACCAAAAATTGCATATGTATGAAAAACAAGGTTAAATTTTTATAATTAAAGAATTGTTAAAATCAAATTTCTAAAAACACTGACCAGCAGTAATGTAAGTTGAAATGACTTCCCTAGTTTGGCTTAAAAATAAATGTTGCTTGGTGCAGTAGGCTGTTGGAAGCTGAAGCTGGAAGATCACTTGAGCTCAGAAATTTGAGATCAGCCTGGGCAACATGGTGATACCCCATTTCAAAGGAAAACAAAACAAGCCCCCCAAAAGAAAAAGCAACAAAACAACCCAAACAAAGGTAAAAATTCATCACCTAAAATTGTGGATCAGAATTGTACATTGTGCATATGTTTTAGTAAATATTTTCTCTTAAAATACTTGTTGGGTCTGGGGATTTAGCTCAGTGGCATAAGTGCCTGCCTGGCAGGTGCGAAGTTGAGAGTTTGATCCCCGTTACCAAAAAACAAAACAAAACAAACAAAAAACATACTTGTAAAAATTTTAACTGTCTTTGTCTAGTCACTTTTCTCATAGTTAAGACTCAGTACCTGACACCTCCAACTTTAAGGAGGAGTGGTTTATTTTGGCTCACATTTTCAAAAGTTTTAGTCCTTCATGTGCAGTTACACAAATGGTGTAGGTTGTGGGCAGAGGAAAGCTATTCCCAGCGAGGCATCTTGCAGTAGCGCCCTCAGTTACTGAACTTTTAGCACCCCCATGATCCAACTGTGTGTGCATGTGTCATAAGGATTCTTTTTATTCAACTAGAATTTATGGGTTATGTTGTGAGATGAAAATCTAGATGTGACTTCTTTACCTGATTGTGTGGTTTCAGATTTTGGCAGCACTGTGATGACATTTTGGATCATTGAATCCTTTGTCAGGTTTGGGAGACCATTCTATGTATTGTAGGACACTTAGCAGTGTCTAGTCTCTATCTTGTAGACGCTTAAGTTGCATTCTCTAGCTGAACCAATAGATAGGATTTCCAGACATCGCCAAGTATCCTCTGTCAGAAAGATCATCCTGGTTGAGAACAGTTGCCCTAATGCAAATCTTTTATGAGTCAGCATGTTATAAATCTTTTTTTTTTTTTTTTTTTTTTGCGGCACTGGGGATTGAACTCATACTGTTCTTTACTCCTCATTCTCCAGAGGGAAACGTATTCATTTTAATGTTTTTGACTTTTTTTGACTTTCGTATTTCTAAATGTGTTTCTGCTGTTGATTTTAACTTTTTAAAAAAATCTTGCCAATGTGATATTTAGTTATAATTTCATATCTTTTCTCCTTTTATCCAAAGATTGGTCTAACTCGCTTATGAAATTAAGAGATATACTTTTGTTTGTTTGTTTATTTTGGTACCAGGCATCTAACTCACAGACCTTGCATTTTCCAGGTAGGCGTTAATTGCGCTGAGCTGTGTCCCCTGCCCCTAAGAGATACACATTTCTTTTTCCAGCAATTAATATGTATTATATTTCTGGCTTGGCACTTTGCGTGATAGGAATGATAGTACTTCTAGTCTTCCTTTTGCCAAGTCTGCTCTCCCAGTTATTTTAAAGGATTCTTAGCCTTTGTAATGGTTAAAATTTACATTTTTTTGACAACCACAAGTAAGTCCATTTATTTTGCTGTAAACTAATTGGATTGTGACTATTAAAATAGTTTCTACATTATTATGAACATGTAGATATTTTTCACTGTGCAGCCAAGTAGTATGTGATTATATTTTCAGCATTTTAAATGTTTCTCTCCTATCTGACTTTCTCATCTCTGAGTATGTGAGGATAGTACAAAATTTCGGTCTGTTTCTTTGCCCTCAGATACGCCCCAGAGCTTTTTGTTTCCTTTTAGTCTCAACTGTTTCTTAGATTTGTTGCTGAAGTGCTGTTTTAGCACTTCTTATCTTACTATGATTGCTCCATTGTTTCTTGGGTTGTGTCTTATTGTGTTTTTCCATGCTTTTACTTTACTGGATAATGTCATGCATCTTCCTGTGTGGAAGCTAATTTTCTTTTTCTTTGCCCACGTACGAATGTTATAACCTTGTGTCTGCCTACCATTTGGTAGAGGGTAAAGACTGATTTTAGTACTTAAGTGACTTTTTGTTTTCTAGAAGTTGATGTTGCTAAACTTGCTCATTCTCTTTCTTTCTTTCTTTCTTTCTTTCTTTCTTTCTTTCTTTCTTTCTTTCTTTCTTTCGAGACAGAGTGTTGTCACCATAGTCCATGGTGGCCTTGAACTCACTATGTAGCTCAAACTGATTCAAGGTGCTTTTCCTGCCTCAGCATCTTGAATTTTGAGATCATGGACATGTGCCACCATGCATGGATTAAACCTTCTAATTTGGGTTTCATTCTTTTGTGGATAAATTTTTTAAACATCCTCATGGATATTTAAAAATCTTTTTCTAGCTTTTTTTTGGTCCAGGCTAGCCTTGAAGTAGCTATGTAGTCCGTACTGACTTTGCTCTTGTGATACTTCTGCCTTAGTTTCCTGAGTGCTGTGATAGCAGATGTGCATGACTAAATCTGGCTTTAGGATTGTTTTATTCTAGTTGGGAACTTTTACTTTATGTAGTAATGTGTATTCTGCCAAGTCCTTACTTTAATGAGGAGTATTTTGTTGATTTCATTATTACGATGCTCATATTATCCTAAGTTGGTCAGCAGGCACCCTTTTGATACCAATTCTCTGTATCTATTTGATAATGCTTCATGGAGAACTTCCTTTGTTGCTTCCTGGCACAACATGATGTTTCAGGCTTGTCTCATACTTTTCCTGCCTAGCCCCATGACTGGCCATTTCCCCAAAGAATTCTGATTTCTTCTTTGTAAAAAGTGAGGTTAATAAAATCTTGTCACTAGGTTTGGTCATTGCCCTTGGCATGTGGCTGATTCAGGTCAATTCAGTGGGTTAACTGCAGCATTTGTGTGTGTGATATTGTTACATGAATGTGTTTATGTTTGTATGTGTATACAGATATACACCCATACACATAGACATTTGCATCTGTTTACTTTTTTTTTTTTTTTTTTGTGGCACCAGGGTTTGAACTCACAATCTTGCACCTGCCAGGTAGGCGCTTAAGCCACTGAACCAAACTCCCAGCCCTAGTTTTTTTGAGGCAGGGTCGCACTGTGTAGCTCAGGCTGGCCCTGTGCTCGTGTTGTAGCCCAAGCCGGCCTCGAACTCACAACGCTCTGCCTACCTCAGCCTCCCGAGTGCTGGGATTAAAGGCCTGTGCCATCACGACCGGCTTGTTTACATTTTGTTAAAACTGAATTTATGCCGGGCATGGTGGCGCATGCCTTTAATCCCAGCACTCGGGAGGCTGAGGTAGGAGGAGTGTTGTGAGTTCGAGTCCAGCTTGGGCTACAGTGTGAGTGCAGGGCTGGCCTGAGCTACACAGTGCGACCCTGCCTCAAAAAACCAGGGCCAGGAGTTTGGCTCAGTGACTTAAGCGCCTGTCTAACAGGCATGAGGTTGTGAGTTCAATCCCCGGTGCCAAAAACAAACAAACAAACAAAAAGACTGAATTCATGCTGATACTTTTTATTACAATTCAGTATCACAGAGTGAATCTTTTTCCCTTTATATTTGTCTGTGTTTATATGTTTGTGTTTGTTTATGTTTCTCATCTTCAGCTTAGAGAAACTTAACTCCAGTCATCTTTAATATATTTACTTATTTAATTTCTCTACATGTAACTCTGGATGGGCACCAGTCTCCTCTATCTTTGCTATCATTCCTTTACCCTTGCTCTGCTTGGGCTCTGACTCCCCATTCTGGGAGTAGTTTTCCAGTTTTTCAAGGTCTTTCATGATAAACTATTGTTTGCTTATATTTATGAATAATATTTAAATAAAAAGCTTATTGAGCTGCCTATGCATGGTGACACATGCCTGCAGTCCAAACACTCTGCGAGTCTGAGGCAGGAGCATCACAAATTTAAGCCTACTCTGGGCAACTTAGTGAGATCTTGTGTTAAAAGGAGGAATGAAGGGAATTGTCCTGGGATTTAGATCAGCGTGAAGGCCCCAGTACCAGAAAAACAGCAAACAAGTCCTTATGAAGAACTGTGATTATGTGGGTAGGAGTTGAGTTTTAGTTTGAAATTAGTATGATAGTTCAGAAGCTGGCCATTACTATGGTGACCTATAAATTTCTCAGTTATGTTTCTGAGGAACCAGCATTCATTTTTACTACTATAGCTGTACTAGTTCCCTCTTAATTGATTCAATTGTTTAATTAGTGTGTCAGGTTTTTGTTTTTGTTTTAATCTTGGGGAGAAAAATGCCTACTTAGCATTTTATTTTATAGGTGTATTGTGGTTGTTCATGGCGATCAGCTCTTCCTTGGAGAGACTAATTCTTCTTTTTTAAGCTCTGTGTTTTACATGAGCCTACCTGTTCTAAACATCTAGTCCTCTGGGATTTTGCAGAGCAGTTTGGTACTTCAGTTATAGTTCTTTTAAGTTCTTTAAGCTTTTCCCTGGCTTCATCAGCAATGTATGCATTTTTAGAAAATTGGGATTTTTCCCCCCAAAAAAACATATTGGGTTTTTTTTTTAAGTTGCAAATGGAGATAAAATTTACTTTATTACTTTGTATAACAAATCTAAAAGTATTACAGTCTCAGGTTGGTTTTGTTTCTGAGGTCAAATAAAACATCAAAAGGAAGGTTAGAATCCATTTATCCCCTGCCTGATTGAAAACCATTCTCTGGAGTATGCAATAGTGTATGATTGGAATTTCCGTAAACAAACTATCTCTGGACCTTTATTTCTTTTGACCCGCAGCATTAGGCACTGTACATTTACTCTAAGTCTGCATTTAAATAAGATTCCAAATTAAAGTGATTTGATTGTACTTAGTATTTGAGAAATGTTGGTCTAGGCACAGTTAGCTAGGTCATTCATAAGACTTCAGTGAAGGTGTGGACAAGTTGTGGGTTCTCATGGGGGCTTTAGTGGGGAAGGCTTCTGTGGTTATTGACATCCTTTAATTAATTTCTGGTTGCTGGCCTGAAGCCCTCAGCAGGCATCTGTCTCCCTTCCTTGCTTGCTCATGGACTTTGCTTCCATGGGTGGCTTACAGATGTAGCAGCACGTATCTTCAAAGCCTGTAAGAGGGAAGACCACGTAGCGAGGTGGATGCTACAGTTCTACTAATCATACACAGTACATGATCTCTGTAATATCCTGTTGTTTATAAGTCAGTTACAGGTCATGTCCATACTCCCAAAAGAAGGAATTACACAAGGATACGACTATGGAGGTGGACGGGGTCATGGGTGCCACTTCAGAGTCTGTCTGCCACAAAGGGTGTACATCTGACTATAAGAACATATGGTGGGATGAATTGTGCTTTGTGTTTCTTTTGAAGCTCCGACTTAAAAGCAGTCCTGTACCATATACTAAGATAATGAAAGTTGCTGATGTAGCCAAATATTTAAAATTGAGACAAGCCTTGATGATATCTTTTTTTTTTTTCGGCACTGGGGATCGAACTCACAGCCTCGCACCTACCAGACAGGTGCTTAAGCTGCTGAGCCAAACTCCCAGCCCTAGTTTTTTTTGAGGCAGGATCACACTATGTAGCTCAGGCCGGCCTTGCACTCACGTTGTAGCCCAAGCCGGCCTCGAACTGACAACGCTCCGCCTACCTCAGCCTCCCAAGTGCTGGGATTAAAAGCATGCACCACCATGCCCGGCTTTGATGATGTCTTTAGAGTACTGGCCATTGTTGCTAACTAGATCCTTTAGTTCTAAGTTTATTAATATGGTTTATAGTATTTTGTGAATTAGATTTTAGACATTATTTTCCTTTTTTTAGTTGACTATATCGTGGAGTATGACTATGATGCTGTTCATGATGATGAATTAACTATTCGAGTTGGGGAAATCATCAGGAATGTGAAAAAACTACAGGAAGAAGGATGGCTGGAAGGAGAACTAAATGGAAGACGAGGAATGTTCCCTGATAATTTTGTTAAGGTAAATATTTTCAGTTAAATTTCTAGCCATTGCTTCATAGAGTTTCATCTTTATATGTTAACAAATAAGTACATGTACTGTACATGAAAATATTTTTGATAATATTTTACTCTAGAATTTAAGAAAAATGAGATCCAGGTAACTATAATGAATTTGATTATTACTTGGTGTCTGCTAGATAACAACACTCTGTATTTATGTATATTTGTGTCTTACATTAGTTTATATATCTACCTGTCTGCCAACTTTTTTTGAAATACAAATAGATTATATTTGGGTAGTAATTCATAATTTATGAAGTAGCTTTGCTATGCACATTCTCATTTGAGCCTATGATAATCTTGTGAAGTAGGGTAGGTAACAGCCTGCTTAAATACCCCATTTAAAATATGATGACATTTAGGTGGAAAAGTTAAGTGATTTGCCCACCATCAGATAGCTAATAAAATATATAACCTAAAGTCTGTGTTGCCTGACAGGTCTTTTATTATATTTTGTTGCTTCTGTAGACTTGCTCAGGGTATTTTAGATCATACTTTTTAAGTTTCAGCATTACAGCAGTTACCTACCAAAGTAACAATTACTCTTCAGTGGGTACCACCCTTTTTCAGTAAATATTCTGATTATTCCTGTTAGAAAGCGATCTTTAAGACTGTTAAATTTGTTGAGTGAGGTGGTGCACCTCTGTAATCCCACCACTCTGGGAGGCTGAGTCAGGAGGATTGAAAGTTTGAGTGTAGCATGGGCAATTTAGGAACCCTATCTCAAAAGTTAAAAAGGAAAAAAAAAAAAATCAGGGGATAGGTCAATATAATTTAATGCAAAGACCCTGGGTTCAATCTTGTGGTGGTGATGGTGGTGGTGGTGGTGGTGGGAAGGGTAGGGGATGATTTTTTTTTTGTACTGGGGATCGAACTCATGACCCTGTGCTTGCCAGGCAGGTGCTTATGCTGCTGAGCTAAATCCCTGGCCTAGGGGATGACTCTTAGATCTGTTACAAAGTAATAAAATTCCCAGTTGTTTGGGTAGCAGAGGAAAGAGTACCTGTATATTTATATACATCACTTATAAATGCTATGGTATTATTTTCCTTTTGTTAGTTTTTTTTTTTTTTTTTTAAACATCTGGTTTCATCAGATTTAGTTTGGGGTATGGGCTGGAATTTGAGTCTATCTATTTTTCCAGCGTGCACAGTAGTAATGAGCAGAATACTATACAGCATGTATGCTTAGTTTATGTTTATTTTCTGAATATTTTATGTATTTTAATTGTAGTTTCACTTCCAAATATGAACACTGTTATGGCTTGTGTCTAGATGTACCCTTAAAGCCTCATGTAGTCATAGGTGGGGCTTTTCAGAGGTAGCTGGATCTAGAGTGTATGATGTTGGAATCAAAGGTGTGTGATGACTAAATTATTTCCACTGATTGGTTTGGCATAGTTCTGGGTGAAATTAAGGGTACCCCACCCTGAATGTGAGTGCTATCTGCCATAAGGGTGGGTAGTATAGATAAAATATAAGGGACAGAAAGAGGGCTGGTGTCACTTGTTGCTTGCTGTTTTACTTCTTCACTACTTGTCTTGGTTACTTTTCTCATTGCTGAGACAAAATACCCAACACCCAAAGTTAAGGAAAGAAAGGTTTATTTAGCTCACAGTTTGTGGAGGTTTCCGTCCATAATCAGCTGGCTCCAAGGTAAAGTGGCATATGGCAGAGGGCAGCAATTCATGGCGATGGAAAACAAGCACAAGCAACAAGAGTGAAAGGGGAGGAGCACAGAGAAAAGACTGTTTCTGTTCCTTATAACATATGTAGGCCACACCCACTCGAGAGTAGCAGTCACATCCATAATCCCAGCATTGGACCAAGTCATTCACAAAGTCTAGAAGCCCGCCTCCATAACTGCATGATGCTTTGGGGGGACATCTAGACTCAAACCGTAACACTACTTTACTGCCTTTTGCCCATCATGAACTGTTTCTCTTCTGTGATGCCACCCTGCCTTGGAGCCTGCCACCTATGAACTGAAAACTATAAACTGTGAGCTAAATAAACCTTTTCTCTATTGACTTTGGATGTTGGATGTTTTGTCTCAGCAATGAGATAGAAGTAATTAAGACAGAATTTGGTACCAAGAATGGGGTCATTACTGTGATTGTACTGGACCCTGTGGTTCAGGAGCCTTTGGAACTGGCTTGTGGGAAGAGTTTGGAAAGGTCTGGAGATGCTGACTGAAAAACAGTTGTGGAATGCTTTAAGCTGTGCTTGATGGGAAACTCTGGTCAGAACTCAGAAGACCAGAATGCTGATAAAATGCTGCTGGCAAAGAGCAAGCTCAGGTTTCTGCTGGGAAGGACTGCATTGGCTGTTAGACTCCAGATGATGTGTTGTCTTGGCAGAAAGTTTGTTTACATTTTACTCATATCCAGAGACTTTGCCTAAGACTGGGATTAATGGCAGCAGATTGATTAATCTGGCAGAAGAAATTTCAAGGCAGTCTGATACTGAAGTGGTTGCATGGCTACTGTTGAGAACTTTTGGCCAGTTTTATATTGAGAGTGAAGGGCAACGAGCCCAGCAGAATGATTTAAAATGTAAGTTTGGCCAGAAAGGAAGCTCCAGTAAAGTTGTGGCCTGCAAAGATGGAATAGTGGAGAAATTGATCGATAAAAAGACTAGCAAGAAAAAGCCAAGTATTTCAGAAGAGGACAATAGAAAAGAAGGCCTGAGGACATTACAAGAACCAGCAGGACTTCACCCTTTGCAGGTTCAAAATTGCAAAAGTGAAACACTTTGTTTTGAGAAGAGAGCCCCAGAGCACCAAGTTCCAGAATGGAGGTGGCCTAGAGAATTCATTCCTTGAAATTGGATTCAGAGGACTCAGTGATCCACTGATTGAGGGAGTGCATTCGACCCCTATAACCAAGAGAGAAGGCCTGGCTACTGCTCCAGCTGGTGGCAGACCTTGGCATTATCCTGTAGTACTTGTTTTAGGTCCATGTAGAATTTAGAGTTGTGGAATCAGGAAGGCTTCCACCCAGACTTCAGTAGTGTGCACCTGAGAGGGCAGGATGTGAAGCTGCAGGTGTTAAACAGAAGATGCAATGGAGACCCTAGAACTTTGGAGAAGCCAGGAATGTAGATTGAGGAACTGAAAGGAGGGAGCAAAGCAAGCCCAAAAGAGAAACTGTGGGAGCTACAACCATTGGCAGTGCTGTAGGGGCAGAGTCATCCAGGCTCTTTGGAATTCACAACTTGCCACAGATTGCTAAGGATGCTGGACAGGGAATGATAGGATTTAATGTTTGCCTTGCTGGGTTTTGGTTTTACTTTTTCCCATTTCTCTCTGTCCCCCTGTTTGTAACTTCTGAAATGGAAATGTCTGTATTGTGCCATTGAATGTTGGCCATGTTTATCTTTCTTTTCATTTGTACAGGAGTTTGCAACTAAGAATTTGCCTTAAATCTCAGAGGAAACTTTGGACTTGAACTTTTCAGCAATGCTGAAACTTGTAGGACTTTGGCACTCTTGGAAATGGACTAGATGTCCTGGTATAAAAGAATATGCATGAGTCTTTGGGGATCAGGGAAGGAATTTTTTTTTTTTTTTGAGATAGAGTTTTTTGCTATGCAGTTTAGGATGACCTTGAACTCACTTTGTAACCCAGGCTGACTTGGAACTCGGAGCCATCCTCCTGCCTCAGCCTTCCAAGTGCTGGGATTACAGGTGTGTGCCACCATACCCAGCCAAGGAAAGGAATGTTATGGTTTGTGCCTAGATGTCCCCTCAAAGCCTCATGTAGTCATAGGTGGGAATTTGCAGAGGGGGCTGGACCTAAGAGTGTGTAATGCTAGGATTAGGTATGTTATCCTGGGTGTGTGATTACTAAATTAGTCCACTGATTGGTTTGGCATAGTTCTGGGTAGGATTAAGTCTGCCCTCCCTGAGTGTGAGTGCTACCTGCCCATAAGGGTGGGTAGCCTGGATAAGATATAAGGGACAGAAAGAGGGATGCTGCTTGTTGCTTGTCACTTGTCACTTGCTTACTACTTCATACCTTTTGCCTGCCACCTTGTACCTTGCCTGCTTTGCTGTGAACTGTTTATCCTCTATGATGCCCCTCTGCCATACCATCCTGTCTTGGAGCCAGCCAACCATGGACTGAAACCTGTATGAACTGTAAACCAAATAAACCTTTCCTCCTCTTCCTCATCCTCTTCTTCTTCTTCTTCCTCCTCTTTTTCCCTTCCTCCTCCTCCTCTTCCTCCTCTTCTTTTTATTTTGTGTTTTTGAAACAGGGTCTTGCTATGCAGTTTAGGCTGGCGTTGAACTCACTTTGTAGCCCAGGTTCACTTTGAACTTGCAGTGATCCTCCTGCCTTGGCCTCTTGAATTCTGAAATTATAGGCATGAACCCCCACACTCAGTTACCTTTCCTCTTTAACTTTGGTGTTGGGTATTTTGTCTCAATAAGGAGAAAAGTAACTAAGACAAGCATACACTTTGTTCTGTTAATTTCAGAGAAGGCACTGTACTTTAAGTACATTTTATGTCTGATAACAACTGAGAAAAGCTGTAGTAGGGAATTGAATTTATGAAAGGTCATTTCATTTTGTTTGTTTTTTTCTTCTTATGAATCTCCTTTAAAAATAAATAACCTATAGTGGTGTGTAGTACGTACTATGGCAATTCAAGTCAGAATAACTGAGTCTAAATGCTGTCAAGTTCTAGTATTGCCCTTTATTCACAGTATGATGCTGAGCAGATCATGTAATTTCTCTGCCTTTTCCACTTTAAAATTGTATATTGATGGACTATAGTGAGCAATGATTTTGCCTCTCTTTTATAAGAGAATGACTTTTCAGAAAAAATTTGTTGCAGTAATAGAACTTGCTTTAAAAAGTAGGTTAAAAGTTAAGTAGGAGGTATTAACATGTGAAATTCTGTTTTGAAATATATTTTATTTTCCTATTTCAGTGTGAATAATTCTAGAAATTTAGTGAAATACCTGCTAATAGAAGAAACAGTTAGAGTATGCTAGGTAATAGGAAGAAGCTTAATCTGGGATTACTCATTAACCCCAGGGTACTAGATTAGAGTCTGAGATACTATAGTGGTATCATTTAGTTTAAAACTATACAGGGATAGTTATATTGTTGTATATGCACATGAGTAAATACACACATATACGTGTCTCAGCTCTTACTTCTTAGAGGGCTGGGAAACATGACACTCCAGTAGTATTAAGTACACTCAATATTCGGGTCTTGATTTCTAGATACCACTCTAGTAAAAAGAGCCATACTCTTTAGGAAGTAAGCGCTTACCCAAAAAGAAAGGTAAGTCCATTCCAAAGGGTTAGGGTGGCTAGTCTGAAAGAGCTCCCAGTTGTCAGAGCTACATTAATTTGATCCTCATAGCACAGTCTTTGTTGTCCAATGTAGAATACCAAAGTATGATTCCATACTTATTGAAATAAATAAGTAAATAGAGGAGGGATAATCTTACAAGAATTCCAAATACTTACAGGTTATTTTCCTTCCTGCGTCTCTCTAGTCCTTTCAGATCCTTCCCTCTAATAGGAATAAAGAATTAGATGGAAATGGAAAAATAGCAACTCTGAACAGAGAAACTCTGTAAATACTGTGTGTACCAGGTGAGCGAGATTAATGTTACCAGTGATGAGTAATGTTGATAGCCTGTCTTCCCTTCACTTCTGTGATTGTCTTCTCAAAATGGTAGTTTTGGCCTAAGCATCAGAAAAACTAGAGAAACCCACATCAAAAACATTTTACCCCCAGCACTCGGGAGGCTGAGGTAGGTGGAGCGTTGTGAGTTCGAGGCCGGCTTGGGCTACAACGCGGCGCAAGGCCGACCTGAGCTACATAGTGCGACCCTGCCTCAAAAAACCAGGGCCGGGAGTTTGGCTCAGTGGCTTAAGCGCCTGCCCTGGCAGGCGCAAGGCTGTGAGTTCAATCCCCGGTGCTGCAAAAAACAAAACAAAACAAAACAAAACAAAACATTTTACCAAATACTTGACCAGTACTCTGGTCAATGTCAGAGGTCATGAAAAACAAGACAGACTAAGAAAGTGCTGCTGACCAGGAGAAAAAGGACACAGTGACCAAAGAACTGTAAAGTTCTGGTTTGAATTCTGGAACAGAAAAAGATCATTAGTGAAAAAAGTGATGAAATGCATTTAAGTCAGTAGACTAGTAACTAGCAATGTTCCGTCGTTAATTTTTTGTTTTGTTAAGTAGAAACTGATTATGGAATATGTCAACATGAGGTGAAACTGAATGAAGGTTGTGAGAACTCTGTACTTTTGTAACTCTTCTGTAAATCTTTTTAGTTCACAGCAAAGCTTCCATTAAAAAAAATTGGTTCACAGGAATTAGCAATGACAAATCCACAAATTAATAAAGGGGGTGGCTTTATCTATCACATAGTATGCGTATGTTAATATTCAGGGGAAAGGCTGGGGGTGTAGTGGGTGAAACAAAGGTGTGTGTTGTATTGTAAATGTGTGACGTCAGTGGATGGTATACTGTTAACTATTATTGTTTCAGAAGACATACTGAAGAACAGTGATTGTGAAATCGAGCTTGGAAGACAAATAGACCAAATCATTTTATGACCCAGTATGAAAATTTTTATTTATTTTTTAATGAAAAAAATTTTTGTAACAAAATAGAGAGTAATAATAATTAATACACTATGTATACTGATCTGAAAAAAATGGCCAAAATGTTATTCAGAGTATATGTCATAGACAAAAAAGATCCTCTCTTACCAAGGAGCAAAAGGAGAAAACTTTTTCGGTGAACAAAGCTAAACTAGTTTATGTCTTAAAATATTTTTGAAATAATGTAGTAGGTAATTTGGGAAATTATTTGAATTACTCTGAACTTCCTGTTTATCTGTCTACTGTTTTTATACTCTATTTTTGTGTTGCTCATAAGAGAAATTGTGATACTTAAGTTTGTGTTTCTGACTTCTTTCACTTATGTTCTCAAGTTGCAGCCATTTGCCTAGAGATGGCTCAAGTTATTCCTTCTTTATGGAAGAGTAGTACTCTATTGTGTTTAAATATTACCTGTTGATGGACATATAAGCTGATTCCAAGATTTAGCTAATATGGATTGTGCTGCTATAAATAGTGGCACACATACATTGCTGTGGTATGATTTTTTTTAACACTTTAGGGAAGATCCCTAAAGGGGGGATAGCTAGGTCAAATGAGATTTCTGGTTTTAGATTTTTGAGGAATACCCACACTGTTTTTCGTAGTGGTTGATGCCAGTTATTCCTTGGTCAGAGCACTAACATTTAGGCTATATGAAAAACTCAAAAAGTTAGATGCCCCCAGTAATAAATGACCCAGTCAAAAATGGGCAACTGAAATGAATAGACATTTCTCAGGAGAAGTGCAAATGGCTAATAAATGCTTGAAAAAATGTTTAGCATTGCTGGCCGTTAGAGAAACGCAAATTAACACTGAGATTCCACTTTACTCCAGAAAGAATGGCATCAGGATATCAGATAACAAATACTAGAGAAGCTGCAGACAAAAAGAAACCCTTTTACTTTGTTGGTGGGAATGTGAAAAACATTTAGACACTTTAAATTTGTTTTGTGACAAATTGCCCCTTTTGCAGGGCTAGTTTTTCCTTCCAATTTTAAAAGTATTTTACAGTGAATATTTAACAAGGATCTGTAAATTTAATATACAAAATATTATGGTTTTGTCATCTTCACTTCAATGTTACACTGCAATAAAGAACGTCATAGGGAAACTGAGTTCTTAATTGTTCCCTTGTCATTTCTTTTCCTCTGTAGAACCTCTTGTATTCTAAAATTGTATATGTCCTTCCAATACTTAGTTCTGTACACATTTACCTGTGCATAAACAGACAGCAATTTATATGATTTAGATATTTACATAGTGATTGTGTCAGAATACAGCTTTTCTATGTACTTAACACAAGATTTTAGCATGAATATGTGACATGACTTTTGTAACTGTAGCTTATAGGTGCATGGTAGAGGAATGATGCCAGGACAGTGAGCAAATTATGTTAATTTTTCAAGTAAGGGGAAATATAATAAAGAATGTACAGTTAAAATTTCATCAAGAAAAAGGAAGACTTTTCTTGGCATTTGCATGGACAGGAGTCCTGAAACATAAGCTAATTAGTTCGTTTTTCTTTCTGAGTCATCCTCTGGATATCAGTGTGGAGATTCCTGGATATCTTTGTCAAAGTTTCAAATTTCTGGCATTGTGGTCTCTTAAATCCTAGTGTCACCTCCACTTCTCTTTGCATTGACTGCAAGCCAACATTTCTACTTGTTTTTTTTTTTTTTTTTTTGAGAAGCTTTCGCTATGCAGGTCAGACTGGCCTTGACTCACTATATAGCCCAGGTTGGCCTTGAATTCATGGCTGTCCTCCTGCCTCAGCTTCCTGAGTGCTGGGATTAAAGGTGTGCACTATCATGCCTGAATACTTGCTTTTATAAATTTTTAATAGCTCCTGAAGAATCCTTTAGTTATGACTTCTTGGGCAGTTTAAATTATTGTTCGTCTTCTGAGTTCCCTTTATTACTGCTTATTTTGATTTTTAGTGCCAAGGATTCAAAGTTCCATAGACTTATTTTATCATTTTTACTACAGTCATGCTGGTAATAGTGGGCCAAAGCCTTTCCAGTCATTACCTTTATAACAGACAGATGTTAAGGCTGTTTTCATGTGAGACATGTGGTATCTGTGGTATGTGCCTGTTATCGGAGAAAGGTCGTTTTATAACATCCTGTACTTTTGAGGACCTAAGGACAAAGTGATGTTAAACTTAGTCACTGTAATTCCTCAATTGTGTCAGCATATTTGAAAGATGTTAGAATTATAGAATGGAAAGTGCATTTTAACACCTTTAAAATTGATCCAGGAATAGGAAAAATTAACTGCTTTCTCATATTGCAGTTTTATGTAGTGGATCTTTCTATAAAACTTAATTGAAGAAATTTCAGAAAGAGCCACATAAGGAAATTTCAAAGACTAGAGATGAAATAGAAATATGTGTTGAAGAGTAAAAACAGTAAGGTAATTATGAAAGGAAGCAGAGTTTGAACTGCCCAGTCGTTTCTAGATAACTTCATAAAAAGGAATCAGTCTTAGTCATGTTCTTCCTACTGCTTCATTCCTGGAAATTTTCTTGAAAACACAAGATTTATTCTTTAAGTTAAGGAATTTAGAGGGCTTATTATATCAGTCACAGTTGGCCAGGTTACATTGTGGTACCAACATCAGGTTCTGAGTGGGGGCATAACAGAATGGAAGAGCGTTCTGTTCATGTGGCACAGCTAGCCGTGTCTCTGGACTGCTTCTCCTGTGGTGGAGAGCCTCCTAGGGTGGTTTTGATCTGTGGCAAGTCCTTACCAGCTTGCAGTTGCATGATGAAATTAGTTACCTTGCTCATAAAAAGGTTTATTTAGTCTAAGCACTCTGTTGTTATTATTTTATTTTTATTTATTTATTTTTGAGACAAGAGTGTGTCTGTAGTTCAGGTTAGTCTTGAACTCACTGAGTAGCCAAGGGTAGCCTCGAACTCACAGCAGTCCTCCTGCTCAGCTTCCTATGTATTGGAGTTATAGGCATGCGCCACCACACCTGGCTCTAAGCACTTGCAATTATTAAGTAATTTTTTTCCTTTTAAAATGTTGTAAAAATAGCTGTTTATTAAGCTGTTGGTGTAAAATCGTGTTGACAAAATGTAATGTTAGTTACAATTAATGTAAGAATAGATTAACATCAGTAAAACACCCTTTCTTTTAAATTACAACTTGTTTCTGAAGATTAAGATAACACGTAAGGTTTAAGATAATAGAATAGTTCACTGGGTGCAAGCATTTAATAAATGTTGGTGGACTCTGCTCACTGATGAGTGTCCTGTAAGAGTGCAGGGTCTGATCACCTCAGCACTTGGGAAGGAGCGGTACTGTAGAAGGTGCATTTGGTAGCTGATTTGCAGTTACTGAAGCTTGGAAAATCCTGGCAGGAGCAAAAAAGAAAAAACATCAACAAAATAAAATAAAAGGAGAAGGTTAATAAAATAGCTTATTAGATATACTTCAAGAGTGTTAGTAGGACAGTATTTGCAGATGAGGAGTTTTATCTGTGAAAGGTGAAGCAGCTTTTGTACTGATCCCAAAAGTGGTACACTGCCTGGTTTTTGTTGCTTTGGCACTTTAAAAAATAAGTGGCTATGCTCAGAGAAGATGTCCCAGGTACTGGTAAGTGAATTTCTCTTGTATTTTTAAATTTGAAATGAAATTCTGACTCCTTTTAAATATTTCTGTTACCTTTTTGATGTAATAAGGAAGAACAAAACAGAAATTCACATTTACATATTTCAGGAAACTGACATCATTTGGGTGTGTTTTTTCTTAGTTTTAAGATAATTTTCTAGCAATCTTTTTTTTCTGCTAGGGAAAAAAATTTTTAATCATCGATTCTGTTTGTCTTTTAGACAGTTTGAAACCTTGTATTTAAAAATGTTTGCAGTTTATTTCTAGATTCTATGCAGGCGACCCACCTTTAAATATACTTAAAATATTTTCAGGAGCTGATATTAAAGAACAATAAAGCAGTATGGGGAATAAGAAGATGATCTGATGTTATATGGCTACATTAGAAAGGTCTTACTGATTCTTTCTAATGTTATCACATTCCTTTTTCAGAAGAATGCTGATTTAGTTTTTGAATCTGTTTGGATTCCATTGTTTCCATGAGAAGAAATATTATTCAAATGAAAGAGGGGACAACTTGATTTTATATGATCTTTACTTTAAAAAAATCCTTTATGGAAATTATTCTTTTGAATAAATAAAATATTAAGAGTTGTTGAGGACTTTTAATTGGGCAGTTCAGGAAGCTAGCTTTATAGCAGTTCAATTGGAGAACAGCATTTGGTATTTGTTTTACTTTCAATTAATTGGAGACAGATTAAAGGAGAAAAACTACAGATATTAAACTACCAAACAGAAGACAAAATAATTTACCTGCTAATTGGAAATATGATAAAAGTAGTAGATATCAATTAGCTTGATCGTAGTAATCATTTCACTATGTATATCAGAATGTCACATAAATAATTTTATTAAAAAATGATTCTTACCTGTGTAGAACATGTTGCTTAAAAAAAAAAAAAAAAACAAAAAACCCCAAACTTTTATTGAAAATCAAAAAATAAAAACAGTAGATAAACTGCCGAAGTTGTAATAGTCATTTATGATACAAAATAGTACATTTTCTGTTTCAGGCTGTTGAAACATTAACTTTTACACACTGATTTTTTTCATGACTTGGGTTATTTTGATAATATTCTGAATCAAATATAAACTGTATTTTGTAAATCAGGGCAATAGTTTATATAGGTAATGCTAGAAAAGATGTTTAAGGATTTAGATTTGGTGTGATGTATAGACACAATAGATATTCTGAATTCCCTGTAACGATTTGACTTGCAGCACTTTTATTTGTGGGCACACCATTTTTTTTTTTTTTTAAGAATCACAAGTAATACATATTTAACCAAAATTCAACCAGTGTAGACATATTTATTGTGAGAGGTGTATTTCTTCTTTACAACTTACCCTTATCCTCTTTCCTCATTTACAAATTTGGTAGATAGCTTTAAAGACTGTTTTCTATAGTAAATCTTTTAAACTGAAATATTCACACCCTCACTCCTCTCTTTACAGACTATTATCCACTCCATAAATAGATATTCAACACATTATATATGAATCACGTTGTTGCTTGCCTGGAATTTAGTTTGGAAAATTAAATTGTCTTTCACACTTAAAGAGTTAGTACATTGTGTTTTTGCTAAGGTATTTCAAATTGGTTACTGCTGCAGAAATAATTTAAACTAGGTACTGCCAGAAAACTTGAGTGTCAGTAGCTGGGTCTCTGATCTGTCTTCTGTTCTCACTGCTTAGACCAGCACAGACTCACACTTGTCACTGTCATCCATAACCCCAAGGAGATGAGAGCTGTGAGATAGGGTCTTCTGTAGAGGCAAATGTCTTTTCAGTCAGTCCTCACATCGTGCAGTTCTTATTCTAAAACCTCTTCATTGTAAAACTAAAAATGTGCATGACATCTTAAAAATAATAAATAATACAAACACCAGGAGCACACATAATAGAGCGTTTTCAGTCCATTTCAGCCAATGTGGTGTGTCTCAAGATAACCCATGTCAGAGTAGAGCTTTTTACGTAGGATTTCTCCTGCACTTTCTTTGGCTATCAGTAGCAGTCCAGGGGAGGAAAGACAAGGCAGTGGGAAGCCATTGACAAGGAGTTCATAAAAATTTCTCCTCCCTCTTTTTCTACTTTTGCCTTTTCCAAATGGAGGAGGGGCAGTTTAAATAGGAAATCCTTTTGTCCAAGGTGGAGAGGCAGCAGTTATGTAGTGAAAGCATATTTGGGGAGAGAAGTTTAGAAACTTGCAAAATAATCCCGTATTATATCTGCCATTGTTTTGCTAATTTTGATGTGTTGACATTCAGAAGGTATTTTTTCATTTCATGTTACAGAATGGTTTTTTTTCCTGTTGTTCATTTTACTTTGTACTTAAGGTTAGGGTCCATAACCAGTTTAATTTAATTATAATGAAAAGGAAATGAAATGACTTTAGATAGATCCTTTTGAACTGTTGCTTACTTGTTATCATTTACACTCTAAAATAACAACAACAAACTTTAGGAATGTGGGAGGCCAGCATTTTAAAATAAGAGACCTAAATCAGTCATTTCTAGACTTAACTTTTAAAATATGGGCCTAAAGTTGACTACTCAAACCTAAAATAGTCGGTATATACCAAATAAACATTTTAATTCTGTGTTTCCTAATTCTTTTTTTAAAAAAGTATGGGCTTTATTCCTTATTCTTTAATGATGCCAATTTTTCATATTTTAAATTATACTTCTGTAAAGTAAGGAACTACTACCTTTATAACATTTCTGAAAATCCAGAATGATAAATTAAAAATACTTAAGTGTAGTCTTAGTTTACACTTAAGCAGATTTGCAACCTCTCCACTTGAGAAATAAAAAGGTCTTGTCATCTCATTGTTTTTATTACTTTTTGACCTTTGATTTTGTGGAATAAAAGTTTATTGCTTTCTGTTTTCATGTCCTAATGTGCTGGCCATGATCAGATACCCAGATTATTAAATGAATATATTCCAGTATGAAGAAGTGCTATGTGAATTTTGTTGATTTTATTTTAAGTTATGCGTTTTTGGCTTGTTCAATCAAAGGGAAACATCTTTTATTCCCTTAATAGGTGAAGAACACTTGTTTCTTCTCCAGCCTCGCTAACTCCCTGCAATTTGCTTATATTTCTTATCCTCTGTTATGCTACTTCTTTCCAGTCAATCTCTTACGTTCTTATCCATGTGGAAATTATCCGTATTACATTTTTTTTCTTGATCAGTTTGTATTGATGGTACCTTTTATGCAGGAGGCATCTCTTGTTTGAGAAAGAGATTCAGAGTTTCCCTGTTTTTTGTTTTTTGTTTTTTTTTGTGGGGGGGCACAGGGTCTTGCTATGTAGTTTAGGCTGGCCTTGAATACACTATTGTCACTCAAGCTGTCCTCGAACTTGTGGCACTCCCCTTGCCTCAAGCCTCCCAAGTGCTGGGATTACAGGCCTATGACAATATGCCTGGCCAGTTTTTCTGAATGTGCTGTTCGCATACACTTTCTAACCTTTCGCACTGTTTCCTGGGTCTCCTGGAGTCATTTTCAAAGTCCAAAAAGGAAGTGAAGTTGGTAGAAAGTACTGTAATATACTTTATTTCATGGGTCTTTAGGTAAAAGATAATAGTAGACAGAGGAATAGTGAAGTGCTGGGATCTTACTGACTCTGTAGATACTTTGTGACATTTTCTGTTGACAGTGATGACCAGAGTATTGTAGAGCACTGGTTGTCTCAAAACTGGGAAATGGAGTAGTTGAGAGTATATGTCTAGTGGTACAGGGGGTTCCAGAATAGGAGAGGTTGGACTCAAATGTGATCTTTGCTCTATTTTGTATCTTGGTGAGAGCCTTGAGGTCACTTGGTGGAGGTGATAACATCTTAGTAGACTCTTGTTATTTGGACAGCTATAATACGTGTTTTTCCAGTCATTGTAAAACACATTGTAAACTACATTTCCCCCTATTCCTTTGTTGCCTTTTGTCCTTAGATTTATTACATTTAATATTCATTGATATGATCATGTCTCAGAAAATATTGAAGGTGCCTAAAGTATTTCTAAATGTTGAGTAGTGAATTAATATATGGTATTCATACAGTTAATTTTCATTAAATATAACACAAGTGTCCAATGTTATGTAGAATACAACCAAAGTGTATACCCAGATCATTTGTCTCCTGATCCTGTACTCTGTCATATTTGTGTTGCAGTTCCCCACTGTGAATACAATCATTATGCACTTCAAACATGTACTAATAAAAATGCATATTAAGAAAAAGTAGGGCTATTTCCAGAGGAATGGGATTTGAATTCAAATGAAGTGCTTGTTCTCCGGTATTGGAGAATAACAATATGTGTCCCAAGGTGTGACTTTTATTTTATTTATTGACTGATTGGTGCTGGTGATTGAAGCCAGGGTCTCATTAAGTTGCTTATGTGGTGTATGAACTTGCAGTGCTTTCGACTCAGCCGAAAGAGTAGTTGAGATTAAGGTGTATGTCACCCTGCTTGGTTTACTTATAAGTTTTAAAAATAGTTCCCAATAAAGGATGTTTAAGCCACTGGTTTATTATAAACATCCCCATACACACATACCTCATCTTTAGTGCTTGTCAGTGTGTTACCATAGGACAGATCCCTGGATATAAACTTGTAAGTTAGAGGCTACGCACATTACAGTTTGCCATATTTGCCCTTCAGCAGACCTGTCAACACAGTATTTAAATTTCTTTTAGGTTTGTAAAGTAAATCTTACAAGAATAATGCTATTTATTTTTATTTGATTCTTGGTCTTCATATGTTTAATGTTTGTTTCCTTTGTGAATTACCTGTTCACGGATTATGCTCATTAAAAAGATGATAACTTCTTATTTTAATTTTCTTTACTTTTTTATAACTTTTACCATGCAGAAGACATTTGATTATGGTAATGTGTTGCTTGATGAGAGAGAATCCGAAGAATTTGTGGTTAGGTGGTTTCATGGTTTTTGAACATGATAGAATATACGTACAGGGCCCTAGCTGGTATAGTCTGCTGCACATGTCATGTGCATGGCATGTGTCTGTGTCTGTGGTTCAGCATGTTGCTCCTTGGGCCAGGCCTAGCACAGAGATGTGAGAAAGGTGTAGTCTAGGAACACTGTAAATCTGGGACCTGTGAGGCTGTGGCCAGAGGAACATGGGGTATGATTTCACAGCAAGCTTTTTCTTATGTAGAAGGAGTACACCCTAAGCAGTTGCCCAAGTCAAAAACTAAAGTATCATCTTTGACTGTCTTCTTAGGTCATATCTGATGGATTATCAAGATTATGATTTTTGATTATTTTCTGAATCTTTCAAAATTGCTCTGTCACTATCATAACTTGGAACGTGTTCATCTGTTTGTTGTTACCTCATTCTTTCATATTGCAAAGAGTTATTTTGTTCTCTATATTTAAAAAATTCTATGACAGAGTTTCATTATCCTGAACCATGCAGTTTAGGTTTTCTACCATGGTGCAGAGTGTTTAATGTTACCTGCTTCTGCTGGCCTGGGTCTTGATCTTGGCCACTCTCAGCTCTTTGCTTCTCCAGGTTCCAGCTAAGTATGGTATGTCCTTAGTTTGTCAGAAGCTCTCTGTTGCCCTCTGATTGCTTTTATGTTCTTTTTTTCCTGTTAGGATACTCCTCCTCTTCTCTCCCCTGCATATTGCTAATACTCATGTTTCTGTTACAGCAGAGATGCCACTTTCTCTGTGAAGCCCTTCTGACTTGCTTTGCCACCATGGAATTTGTATTAGGAGAACTTGCCATGTTAGGTGTCTGGTACTTTCTTCTTAGAGTACATATCATTAAAATTTTATGGACTGTAATCCATGTACAATAAGTTGCATCCACTTAAGTGTAAGATTTAATGAGTTTTGACAGTTGCATACAACCATGAAATTACTGGACAATGAAGCTATAGAATTTTTTTTTTTTTTTTGGTACTGGGATCAAACTCAGGACCTCGCACTTGCCAGGTAGGCCCTTATGCTGCTGAGCTAAATCCCTGGCCCTAGAATGTTTAAATTATTTCTAAAAGGGTCTCTTCTGCCCTCCCCGCACAAACCTTTGACTTGCTTTTTTTTTTCTCTCTATAGATTTATTTGCATTTTCTTGAAGTTTTTTTATTTACTTACTTTGAGTGACTTCTTTCAGTCAGAACTTGAAATTCATAGATTTATTTGTGCATATCAGTAATTTGTTCTTTTTTATTACTTTAGTGGTATTCTCTTTGTTTGCTCCTTTACTGTGCTGTCTTCAGTTTCTCTGTAGTTTCTAGTTTTCCCGTCAGCTCTTTTTTGATTCCTGGCAGTGTACTTCTTTTATAGTTTACTAGGTTGTTCCAATTCTGGGTCCCCTCACTTTAACACAATTTTTAATGAATGTTATTTAAAGATTTATGAATTTGATATCATAGTAAGATAACACCTTTTAGGAAGAAAATATTTCTGTAAAAACCATCATTTTTAATTAGTTATGCCGGAGATTCCTACACTTTCTGGTTTATAACACCCGAAGTGTTTTAGTCATTACTGTATTTCATAGTGCCCCTAGAGTCTAGGGCCTAGATCAAAAGAAATATCTCAGAAATACACTTAGTGTTAGAATAAAACAACTTAATAAGTTATTTATACTGTAACTAGTTAGCCATTTACAAAATAACAAACAGGAAATCAAATTTAATTATATTTGTAACCATGGTTATTACTGTTAGATTGTGTACACCTCTGGGCACTCCACAGCTCTCAAATACTGAAATTTGATAACTGGTGCTCTCACTTCCTGTTCCATATTGATTTTCATGTTACTTGCTTTCTTTCTTAGTAACTTTCCAAAGCTCACATCACAGATACTGTATGTGACTCCTTCAGGTGAAGCATAAAACAAACTAATGTTGAGTTTGTGATCTTTTGTGAGCTAGTGGCTCCTCTTGTCTCACATATGTATTGTTTTTTCCTCAAAATGCCTTCTTGTGTTTTTGGGAGTTTATTGCAGCATCATGAGAACCATGAATCTATGCAAAGGTGTGCAACAGTTGAGTGTAGGACACTGCTTTCTCTCTCTCTTTTTTGTTTTTTGATTTTTTTGAGACAGGGTCTCACTGTATAGTGCGGGCTGGCCTTAAACTTGTTGGCCTCAAACTCATGGCAAACTTCTAGGCTTAGTTTCCCAAAACACTGAGAATTATAGGTGTGCGCCATAGGCCTGGCATTAATTTTTCTTTATTCTTTTCTCAGTCTAATTTTTCACCCTGAAGTGGAGTAATTTGTATTGCAGTTTAAACACTAGCAAATTACTAATTCTATAGTACTATTTGAAAAATGTTCATTTTGTCAGCATCCTTTCACAAGTTGATGAAATCTACAGTACTGCTGTAATCTTAAGTATTTTTTAAACTTGGTATAATGGTAAGTATTCTATTCTAACATATAAAGTTAAGGAACCTGTTTAAAAAGCATAACAAGCTGGGCATGGTGGCACACGTCTTTAATCCCAGCACTTGGGAGGCTGAGGTAGGAGAAGCGTTGTGAGTTTGAGGCCGCCTTGGGCTACAACGCAAGCACAAGGCCGACCTGAACTACACAGTGCGACTCTGCCTCAAAAAAACCAGGGCCGGAAGTTTGGCTCAGTGACTTAAGCACCTGTCTGACAGGCGTGAGGTTGTGAGTTCAATCCCTGGTGCCGGAAAAAAAAAAAAAGCAGTAACAAAATGTTTTTCTATGTTGTTTTACATATATGTATAGATACATATATGTATAATGTATATATTATATGTATAATGTATTTATAGCAGATACATATATATGTATGTGTATGCATGTATAATATATACATATATGCACATGCATATATACATATAATATATGCATATATAGGTATATATAATATATATGCATGTATATATTCATCTGTAGCTTTTTAGTGTAAAGTAGATTTTTGACATATAGTCTAAGGCATGCTACCCAAATAGCAGTAACTGGTAGATAAGATAGAATGATTATCCATGTTACTTGTTAGTACCTATGTTGTATTGCCATAAACATTTCAGTAGAGACTGATGGAAGAGGTCTGGTTTTGTTTTGTTTTTGTTTGGTGGAACTCCAGGTTGAACCTGGGATCTTCATATTGAGCTTTATCCTCAGGCTTTTTCCTTCTTTTTTTATTTTGAGACTGGATCTTGCTAAGTTACTAAGTTACCTAGGTGGGCTCAAACTTACAGTTTTCCTGCCTCAGCTTCCTAGAGTTTTGTGATCACAGTCGTATGCTCCGTGTCAGGCTCTTAAGTCTGTGTTTTTATCTCTTCTGTTTTTACTGGATTACCAGCGTACTTTCTTTTGGTAAAGTAATACACAGCTTTCCTTTACATTTTTTTTTTCAAGCTGTTACATTTTCCGTCAGTGGAGAATGATGGCAACATGCTTTCTCATAAGAGTTATATAGACTATAGTCTGCCTTTGTCTTTCTGTTCGCATTTTACCATCTGACTGACTAGTTCTTCCCTCCTTTCTTTCATTCCTGAGGCAGGGCTACAAGTGCCCTGCCATTGAGTTGTACCCCCAGCCAGCACTCCAGTATTTGATGGTGATTTAATTATTTTAAAACAAGCAAATAGTCTCTTTTAGATAACACATTAAAATGTGGGTTCCTATAACATAAGACTTTCTGTCCAGGGGTTGAATGCCAGAATAATTTTATGTAGTTGGAATACAAATTCTTTGTTAACTGTAAGTGGAAAATGCCTGGTTAAAATTTTTTTTTTCCATCTTTTTGAGACAGTGTGTCACTATGCAGGTCAGGCTGGCCTTGAGCTCACTTTGTAGCCCAGGCTGGCCTTGAACTCCTAAGAATCCTCCTACCTCAGCCTCTGGAGTGCTAGGATTATAGGCGTGTGCCACCATGCCCCATCTCTGATAAATTTTTTTTTTTTTTTTTTTGGTGGCACCGGGGATTGAACTCACAACCTTGTGTCTGCCAGACAGGCGCTTAAGCCACTGAACCAAACTCCCAGCCCTAGTTTTTTGAGGCAGAGTCGCACTACGTAGCTCAGGCCGGCTTTGCGCTCATGTTGTAGCCCAAGCTGGCCTCGAACTCACAACGCTTCACCTACCTCAGCCTCCCGAATCTGGTTAATTTTTAAAAAATAACTTCTTGATTATTTTCAACAAACAAATTGTTATATTTTATATTAAATGTGTGAAGTTGGCTTCTGATGTCATTCTTTACCTCTTAAATATGAAGCATTAGTTTTCTAAACACCGTGTAATTTAAGATGGCATCCTTTTTTACCTTTGCTGTTATAAATGAAATTTATCTGTTTGTGGACTTTCCCTTTTATTTCATAAAAGGATATGTCTGTTTTTGTGCTAGTGCCACTCTTAATTTATTATATTATTATTTTCCTTTGTATCTTGGTTAAAAGGTCTTTCAACTTTCTAAGCTGTTACTAGCCTTTTGTTTTTCTACATAAATTTAGAACCAGTTTATTAAATTGCTACACCAAATCTCTGATTATTTATTAGTTACTTCACATAGTTACATCAATTTGAGTGGAGAGTTGACGTCTTTAACATACTGAATTTTAATCTTTGTATATGGTATGACTTCATTTTTACTTGTATTCTTTCATGTTTTCCAGGGAAACATCATACTTTCTTTCCACAGTGGTTTACATATCTTCTTTATATCTGTGACTTAGAATAGAAGCTGTCAAGATAAAGCCTACAGGACACTATATGTACCCCATTTTTTTAAGGCCAATAATGTAAGGATGCTAGTAAAGAATTTTATAAGTAGTGGTGAAAAAAACCCAAAAGAATGTAATGACTTGTAAATATCATGTGGAAATTAGAATTTCCTGTTCACAAGCACTTTTGTTGGAACACAGTAATACCTCAGTTGAAGAATGCTTCTGTTTGTGTACAGTTTGGTTGACAAACAGAAACATTATGCAAAATTTGCTTCCATTTGCAAACTCTGTATCTGGTGACAGACATGACCTCAGCTATTTTCCCTGCATGACCACATATGTGGCCATCATCCCTAGAATCGTGGAACAAGTTAAGTTTGTGAACTGAGGTACCACTTATGTGTCTTCATTATTATATGACAACATTTGTGTGATAGGTGACAGAAGTGGTTGTTTCAGTGGTGACTGTGGCCTGCAGATCATAAAATGTTTGCCGTTAGGTGCCTTATAGAAAAAGTTTGCCCACCTCTGACATAGAATTAAGTGTCGTGTGTTTCTTTATGTATTGCAGGATTGTCTTATATGTTGACGTAAAGGTTGTGTGAGGTTTCAGCTTCCTTTCCTTTCCTTTCATCTCCAATTTCAGTAAGGCATGATCTCATACTTACTCATGCTTACCAAAATGAGTCCCATTCTTTAGATAGGTTTGAGCAGAGTGAAACATTGAAAACTTGGCATCATAATTAATATAGTAATCATCATACTTCTTTTAGTTTTTTGGTTTGAGTGATTTAATGTTAATAAAATACAACTTAATTTGTCTTTTTACTGATTTCCTCCTTTATAGGAAATTAAACGAGAGGCTGACTCTAAGGATGACAATTTGCCCATCAAACGGGAAAGGCATGGAAATGTAGCAAGTCTTGTACAACGAATAAGCACTTATGGCCTTCCAGCTGGAGGAATTCAGCCTCATCCACAAAGCAAAAACATTAAGAAAAGTATGTAAATGATTCCATTCCTGCTTATTTACACCACAATAGAAGGATATGTTATAGCTGGTCCATACATTCAGTTTTCAGCAGCACATTGTAGTAACTTCAAATTACTTGAATGTGGTTGGCTACTGGCCCATGTAGTCAGTTTTCATTTTTAGTCATATGAAATCTGTAACATATTGATAGCCAGAATGAGTGTCTGACATTCATCTGTAGGAATTATAAATTGAAATATAAGGTGTTGCTTTATTAGTATTGCAGACTTTTAGATTAACACCTTAACTAAACTTAATAGCGCTTAATTAGAATATTAAAATATCTGCTCATTGTTAGCATTGTAGACTCAAAAGTTTTAGATAGTTCTTTTTCTTTAGTGATTAAATATCTGAACATAGACATTTAATTTTCAGAGAGATTGGCCCAGCAGAGTTCCCTTTAGGTACTTTCTAAATCTATTAAGAAAAAGACTTGGTAGAGAGAAAAACTTAAATCTGCATGTCCAACCAAAAAAACCAAAACAAATCTGTGTGTTTAGATAAAGTGAATCCACATGTGTTTTGATTTTGTGTAAGCAATGAAAAGGAGATCTTCACATAAGTGTTGATGTGGTTTGTTTAGTAGAGTGAAGACTGGATTTTATTGGCATTGTGAACAGTTTTTCTCTAGTTCTTACTGTGTATTGTTGGCTTATATAGTCAGAAGGCAATGAAACTTGTGCTGCTGCACTTTATTAAGCAAATCAATTTTTCTGCTAAAACAGGTATTTTTCCAGAGCAAGCATAGAGTTATGTTTTCTGAGAAAAAGTTGATTAAGTTGCTAAAGTCTCTGAAGAGAACAAGTTTTCGTTTGTTAATGCCAAAACAGGTACAAATTGCATTACTTGTGACACCTTTATAAAATCTAGCACAAAGATAGTGGTAGAGTACTGTGCTTAGTTGTAAAAAGTTGACATCTTTTGACTTCTCTCCTTTACATTCAATGTGGAACATTAGTACTTCATTTTACAGTTGAAAGACATTGAAGCTGCATGGCATGGCCTCTTGATGCCATTGCTTGCTGACTTCCTTTGTTAGCAGAAAGTCATGCTATAGGGAAAGTGACTTTTTATCTAGTTAATTATTTGAATAAAAAGGTACAGTGAGATTGGTATTGGTAGGTTACTTGTAGGTGTACTAAAGGTGCATATGAAAAACTAGTTGACAGAATAGTACGTATTTCTTCATTTCCAGAAAATGTAGTAAGGGATAGTTTGCTTGCTGACTTTCAGTCAGTGCTGGAGACAGTAGTGGAAATTGTGCATATTATCAAATTATGGCCACTGACTATATTTTTGTAGCATACCTTTTGGAAGAATGTATTAGTTCAGGCTCTGCTTTTTGACATTGAAATACTCTGATTTCTATGGGAGAAAGATTCATTCAAATGATTCCTTCCTGGTCAGTCATGGTGGCACACGCCTGTAATCTCAGCACTTGGGAGACTGAGGTGGGAGATTGATGTGAGTTTGAGCCAGCCTGAGCTACAGTGTGAGTTCAAGGTCAGCCAGAATTGCATTATGAAAGCCTGTCTCAAAAAGAGCAAAAAAATCCCCCTGAGGAGAATGAGAACGGGCCCTTCCAGAACCCACCCTGCTGGGCCCCAGCGGCACCAGCGCAGGGGCTTAGAATAAAGGACCCCACACCCACCCCCACCCCCGGTAAGCAACCTGATTGTTTGGAGGTCTGGCTAAATTGATGGCAACTGGGGAACATTAAGCAACTAAATGCTGGTATTTTTTTGTACATTTTGCAGGCCTCTGGTCGGCAACTTGAGCATCTCTTTGGAAGATGACAGTAGGCAGTGTAGCAAATATGGGGGATTCTCTTCTGTCTTGTCTTCGAGGCCCAATATGGTTCTCACTGTTTTGCTTTACTCTGATCATTATTATTATTATTTTGCTTTATTTTATATTCTGTTTTTATTGGTTTTATTCTGTTTTGTTTTTGGTTCAATTCTACTGTTGGAATGGTCAGCTATTCTGAAGATAAAAGATACACTATAGTAGCTATTGTATTCATATTATCTTTCTTCGAAGTTCTGTACCAGTTCTACTGCTTTGTTTTGATTGACTTTGTTCTGTTATGTTCTGTTGTATTTTACTATCTTTAAAATAATAATAAAAAAAGCAAAAAAAAAAAAAAGACAAAAAAACCAATCCAACCTTGTGTAGCCTTCTAGAGGGAAAGAGGACATTTTTTTCTGTCTTTTGAAAAAGTTTTAAGCCTATGAAAAGTGAAGGGATAGTTTTGCAGGGAACTGGAACATCTTTCTCCTAAATTTGCTATTAACATTTTGTCACATTGGCTTTGTCTTCTCTTTTTCTTTTTTTTCTCTTTCTCTTCCTCTGTCTCTCTCTCTTTCTTTCTTTCTTTCTTTCTTTCTTTCTTTCTTTCTATTTTGTAGCCCAGGCTGATCTCAAACTCACAGCAGTTGTTCTCCTGCCTCAGCCTCCCAAGTGCTGGGATTATAGGCGAGCACCACCTCACCCATTGGTTTCTTTCTTTTCTCTTTTTCTTTCTTTCTTTCTTTTTTTTTTTTTTTTTGGTTTTGTCTTCATATCTATATACAAATACTATCACTTTTTTTCACTTAATCAATTGAAAGTATATTGCAGACATTATACTTCTGATGAAGTTTTCTTATACTGATAATAAATATTTCTAAGATTTTAAATGTTAAGTAATTATCTCAGAAGTATAGGTAGTGTCTTAAGCATCTTGAACCTTTCATGTCATGGCATAAATATTATGAAATTCTTCTTTCCAAAGGTAAAGAATTTTTAAAGACTGAATTGTATAGAAAATGGCTACATCATTCTTTCTTTTTTTTTCTTTTTTTATTTTAGACAAAAGGAGAACAAGAAATCAAAACATAACAGTTTCACCCCAACCAACAAAACAGCAACAATCATCAACATATTGGATATTCCTGAAAATTATTCAAGGCAAAAAATACAGACATGAAACTTTATCTAACTAATTGTTAACACAGTTGTTTTCAAATGAACATTGCACATTAAAGATAAAATTTGAAGGTGACCCTAAAAAAATTGCGTTTTACTCAAAATTCTTTTTTCTCTGTCACACCAAATTTTTTATATACATAGATTTTGTTTCAGATGATATGATACTCTACCCAGAGGATCCCAAGAACTCCACACCTGTCTTTTTGTGACAGCAATGTATTGAGGTCTCTCAATACAGTTGTATTAAGGCTTACTTGATTTTTCATGTCGATTAATAATTGTTTTATATAACTGGGTGGACTAGTATTTGTTGCATATTATCTCTTCGTCTTAGATTATTCCCTTACCAATATATAATGACCTTCTTTGTCTCTCGAAATCAAAAACATAACAGTTTCACCCCAACCAACAAAACAGCAACAATCATCAGCATATTAGATATTCCCTAAAATTATTTAAGACAGAAAATACAGATATGAAACATTATCTAACTAATGGTTAACACAATTGTTTTCAAGTGAACATTTCACATTAAAAATAAAATCCGAAGGTGACCCTGAAAAAATTACATTTTACTGGAAGTTCTTTTTCTCTGTCACAACTAATTATTTATATACATAGATTTTGTTTCAGATGACATGATACTCTACCCAGAGGATCCCAAGAACTCCACACCTGTTTTTTTGTGACAGCAATGTATTGAGGTCTCCCAATACAATTGTATTAAGGCTTACTTGATTTTTCATGTTGATTAATAATTGTTTTATATAACTGGGTGGACTAGTGTTTGTTGCATTATTATCTCTTCCTCTTAAATTGTTCCCTTACCAATATGTAATGACCTTCTTTGTCTCTCTTAATCAGTCTTAGCTTAAAATTAACTTTATCTGCAAATAGCATAGCCACCTCTGCTTTTTTCTGGACTCCTGTTGCATGGAGTATTGTTTTCCATCCTTTGACTTTTAGTCTGTGAGTATCTTTTTAAATTAAATGTATTTCTTGTACGCAGCATGTTGTTAGATCTTGCTTCGTGATCCATTCTGCCAGTCTGTGTCTTTTGACTAATGAATTAAGACCATTAATATTGATGGTTAAAACTGATACGTATTGCTTATCTTTATCATGTTGTTTTTTTTTTTTCCTGGTGAATTCCTTCTGTTGGGGTTTGTAGAACTGTAGTACTTACCATCCCTTTCTAAAATGTCCTTCAAGATATTTTGGAGTGCTGGTTTAGTAGTCATGAATTTCCTCAACTGTTCCTTATCTGATCACTCTTTCTTAACATTTGGTGACAGTATGGTCATTTATGGAGTTGATTTCTAGAGAATCTAGGTGAGCTAAATAGGCATTGATGACTGACCTTAGTTAGAACTCAAGTCTTCTGACTTCCAAATGTGATATTTCTATTGCAGCATCGTGTCTTTCTGTGTGGAAAGTATTTGGAGATATTTATGGTCAAAATTTGATGTAGTGAAATTCTGACTTTCTGGATTACTTCACAGGATTCTTCCACCTGTCATTAGAGTCATTATATTACCAAACCCTATTTTGTTGGCAAAACTGCCCCCTTGATCCAGAATGTGTGTCACATTTATCTTACTAATTCTTGCATATTGTCTTGTTCCTCTTTCATTGTGTAGCTCTCTTCCTTGAAGGTGTGCACGTCTGCTTTAATTCAGACTGTTCTTTCTGTTGACTTTTGGAGTACCTGGAGTTTGTACTAAATATTTTACTGACTAATTGTGTATTCAGCATATCAGTACTTGTTTAGTTCTTCAAGTGTACATTTAAATTATTAGGAAAAATATTGTTAAGATTGTTGGTGGTAGGCTGCTGATGGAATGCGGTCCTTATGGGACAATATTAATTGACGTTCTGTATGGTTCTACCTAGATGCTTGTTCATTAACTCATTGACAGTTGTTTAATGGGTGCTGCTGTGTTTTGAATGATGGTCCCTCCAAAATTTAGTTGAAGCTTAATCCTCATTGTGATGGTATTAAGAGAAGGGGTCTTTGGCAGGTGTCCTCACGAAGAAGGCTGTGTCCTCATGAAGAGATCAGTACCTTGTGAAACGACCAGCGGAAAGTAGCTCTTTGCCCTTCCACTTCGGCCAAAGTGATGACTATATAGCAAGTCAGTCCTCACTAGACATTGAACTTCCTGGTACCTTGATCTTGGACTTAGCAGCTTTTTTTTTTTAAATTTTAATTTTTTTAATATTTTAAAGAGGATAAAGCAGAATAAAGCCAATCAAAACAAACCAGTGTAAGAGATGCACGACTTCAAAACATTATGAAATCAACAATAGTTACCATAATGCCTTTTGATGTCTTCAAAATAGCTGTAGATACTTCGGACATAGTAAAAATCAAACAGAACAGAATAGAATAGAAGCAGTAAAAACAAAACAATGAATGCAGTAAAGGATTTCAAAACAAGCCAACAGTAAATTCAAAATTGCTACCATAATATATCTTGCTATCCTTGAAATAGTTTCTCCTGCCATTGGATTTAACATAAAACAAAAGAAAATAAAACCCAACCCAGCAAAACAGTGGAAATGATATAGGACCTCAAAACAAGACCACAGGGAATCAGCAATGGCTACAACCCTAAGAAGGAGATCCCTCCTAGATAACACACTGCTTAGTGATATCCTCTGAACCAGTGATCAGACCACTGCAATGTTAGTGAAATACCAAAGCACCACAGGCATCCAGTTGCATTTCACCTCTATAGCTATCATCACAGTCTGTGTTTCTCAGGATAAGCTGGTTGCTTGGGGTAGTTGAAGAGGGTTGGTACTTCTTGTCTGCCAGCCCACATGCCGCAAGGGGCTGGCGTCTGGCTATTCCCAGTCCAGCCTCAGATGGTGCTGGTTCCCAGACTGGGCTTGTTTGCTGGTGTGGCCATTGTTCTCTCTAACCCTGGTCCATGAGTGGTGCTAACTCACGGGGAGAGGCTTGGTTCTAGCTATTCCCAATCCAGCAGTGGCCCGTGCATGGCGCTGGTTCCCATACTGGGCTTGTTTGCTGGTGTGGCCATGCAGCCTTCAGAATATGACAAAAAAATTCTATTTATAAATTTTTCAGTCTCAGGTATTTTGTTAGAGCAGCACAGGCTAAAATAGATATGTTGTATAAACCAGGCATATTTAGGGTACTGGAAAGATGGCAATCAACAAAGTCAGTGTCCATTATTCTTTAGCCGTAGAGTAGAAGGGGATACTCACAAGAAAATAAGTCACTGTGTCCCAAGAAAAAGGAAAAAGGTGAGTTTTCAGTAATAGGTAGGGTGCATACTTCAGTAGGGCAGAGTATGTGACACTGCGGAAGTACAAAGGAAGACTCCCTAGTCCATAAAGCTATTTGAGAGTTAGTATTTTCTGAGAACTGAAAAGGAATTGAAGGCAAGACAGTGAGTTTTATGGACGAAAGCATCCTTGGTGAAAGAAACGATATTTAAGTTTCAGAAATAATTGGGAATGTCATGATCGAGACATATGTACTTTTTAATCACCAATGTGAACCCTGTGATAAAAAATGCGGTATGGGATTTAGGTGCTCTTTTTCAAATGATCTTTTCAATCTGAATTTTTATTGTTGCTTCCTTTAGAGGCCAAAAAGCGTCAGTGTAAAGTTCTCTTTGAGTACATTCCACAGAATGAGGATGAACTGGAGCTGAAGGTGGGAGATATCATCGATATTACTGAGGAGGTAAGGATGCCATGGGAAGGGTAGCCAGCAGTTATGTAAGTGATAGTCTGTTTTTAGAAAAATGCTTTGAATATTAATTTTTAGTGAGAAATTATGCTAGTTTGTTTTTAGTAGAATTTAAAGGTGTAGATTTTATTTATCCTTGCCTTATACTAGTATTTATATATTATAGTTACATATTTTATTGAGAAATTAGGAAAAAACATTTGAAGCTAAAAATTAAAGAGTGAGGACATAGAGTTTTTTTGTGATTTTGAATTCACTACAGGCACAAAGCAGCACCTTTTGCATAATAAAGGGATGCAAAATGGAAGCTTATTAAAAACTTTTCCTTGTTTGAATTATTGCAATCAAATATTAACCATGAATACCTTTTCTGTCCAGGCAAGATGGTGCATGCCTGTAATCCTAGCACTCAGGAGGCTGAGGCAGGAGGATCACTGCTAGTTGGACGCCAGCTTGGGCTACATAGTGAGTTCAAGGCCAATCTGAACTACATAGTGAGGCCTTATCTCAAAATACACAACCAAACAAACCAGAACAGCCTCTCCACTTTTCTATAGTTTTAATATTTTAGAATGAAATACAAAAATATTTTAGAAGTCACTTTTCATTCTGTGCTTTCATCACTGAAGGAGTATTACAGTTTTGTTTGGCACATGAAGATCCCATTTACAAAATGTGTATTTTGATATCATAGTGAGGATTGATTTTGGTGTGGAGTTAGACCACACTGCAGTATAGTTTACCACTAATGTTTATGTTAACTTCCAGTGTGTTCTACTTCCAGTGTATACTACAAAAAAAGTTCTACTTTATTTCCATGTCATAACAGTAGTAATAAAACATTTATTGAGCTTATATTATATCTGAGCTACTCTGCTCTTTCACATTTATTATTTCCTTTAAACTTCTAAACATCCTAACAGGATAGGAATTTTTTGTGTTTTTGTTTTTGTTTTTGCTTTTTTTGAGACAGGGTCTCGCTATGTAGTTCAGGCTGGTCCTGAACTATGTAGCCCAGGCTGGCCTCCAACTCATGGCAATCTTCCTGCCTCAGCCTCCCAAGTACTGAGATTGCAGATGTGTGCCACTATGCCCACTTGGCCTCAGGATAAGAATTTTTATCCTCAGTTTGTGTAGGGAGAGATTGAATTTGAGAAGATGATTGACTGACTATTCTAGGTGTAGTTGTTGCTACAAACATTGACAGCAGTGCTTGTGATTGTGTGAGTCAGAAGTTCAGATAAGGCATAGCAGGGCTGGTTATCTGTGTCCCATAGTGTCTGGGGTTCAAAGTTTGGGGCTGGTGGAGTCATAGGAAAGTTCTTGTATTCTAAAGTCTAATGCCTAGAAACCTCACAGGCTAGAACTGCCATCCAGAGAAGCATTTTGTAGCCTTTATTTGACTTGACTTCCTTATAGCATGGGGGCAGATTTACATATTGAGCACTCTTAATCTGCAAATATGAAATGTTCTTTAATCAATACCTTTTTATATACTGATGTGACACTCAAAAAGTTTCAGATTTTTGAAGGTTTGGATTTTGGATTTTCGGATTAGGGATACTTAATTGGAAATGTTGATGCAAATATCTGAAAGTTTGAAAAACTCTGAGATCTGAAAGTTCTGGTTCCAAATATTTTGTGTAGGGACATCGACTTCATAATTTAAAGCCAGTTCACAGCTCTTAAGTGTAAGCATTTCAGCAAGCATAGTGAAATGCCTTTACAGTGTAGCCTTGAAAATGCTAGTGTCATCATGTTCTGTTGGCTGCAAGCCAGGGATAGCCCATTAAGATGGCAGGTGAAGGACACAAAGATCACTACTTTGTGTGGGAATAGTGTTAAGACCACACCTCTGAGATGGAAATCTTAATGCAGCCATCTTCACCTAACTTTATGCTTGGTGTAGAGGAGTCCAAATTTAAATCCATGCAATCTGTTTTTGAATACATGTTCTTTGCAGCTGTGCTATTCTGCCTCCCACAAATTCCTGGACTAGGTAAACCTTGATTACCCACTTGCAGATTAATTATATTCTTGCAGGTAGTTAGGGTTCAAGTACTGATGGTAATCTGACGTTTCTTTCCCTTTGCTGTGCAGCTTGGTCTACTTAACCCCATCACGCCTGTTTTGAATCACTGCCAGTCCTTTAGTACTTCCCTAAGTCTGCTGAAAATTTTGAACAGTTCATGATTACTCCTTTACTTTGCTCCTTCACACAGCTTTTGTTCTAGTCATCTTATGCTTCACTCTACCTTTCATGAATAAATCATTTATTTGTGTTGCCATATTTTTCATGTGCTTTTTACCTGGAAAACTCTTATGCAAGTTTTAATATATTCTTCTGTCCTTTGAGACAGTGTTTTTTGACTGATTCAAGCACTTGCTTTGTGCTCTCATAGCATTTTGTTTATATTTTTGTTATAGTACCTCTTACATTGTATTATAATCTGCTTATTGTTTATTTTCTCCCTTAGATTGTTCTCTTCAAGGGCAGGGATGTCCTATGTATGAATTTGAATTTCTCTCTAGTAGTTAACTTCATAACTTGCAAATAGTGACTATGTGTTAGATGAATAATTTAAAAGTTTGCTTTGAGATTATGATTAGGAAGAAAACAAGATCTTTCTAGCTATGATGTTTCATATATTATGGCTAAATAAATTTTGATAGTTTACATATTAAAAATTGCTTTCACTCATTAAAATTAACTGGTTAAAAAAATAAATAAAATAAAAATAAAATTAACTGGTTAGCATCCTTGGCAGAAATCATACATTTTAAAACAGTTCTCACATAACCTCATGGAAACCCAGTATGTTATTATTAGCAAATGTAAATATTTTTCTATAAGACCTTGATTCATAAGGATATTTCTGTTTGAAAAGGGATGTTTAGTAGTCTGATATATGAATTTTTAAAAGTAATTCTTTTTCATATTTTGGTTAAAAAAAAATCACTGTTCATTGAAGGGTTAGTAAGTTTTGTGGTATTTAGGAAGTTACATTCTTATAGTCATCAAACTGTTTCCAAGCCAGAAATTTCTAAATGTGGTAAATAGTGTATGTCGTAATAGTAAAGTTTAAGAGTGACGTTCTAAGAGAGCTCTGTACATCTTCTCTTCATGCTTCTTTATGCCTGATACTTTCACGAAAAGTACTCACTTTGTAGACAGTGTTCATTGTGTTACAAGATACTATCAATACAATTAATCGCATACATGACTAATCCTTTTAGATGTAATCCACTTAAAACATATCTTCTGCTTTGTGTTTTCTTACTTTAAAGGGTTTATTTTGCATCATGTGTGCATTTGTTTTTCAAGCTTCATTTCCCCACAGGTTAGGGTTTTCTCTTTAAAATGAATTTTTAGTGTTTTTGAGTTGTGTACTCTTTCAGGTGGAAGAAGGCTGGTGGAGCGGAACTCTGAACCACAAGCTGGGGTTGTTTCCTTCGAACTTTGTGAAGGAGCTGGAGGGCACAGATGATGGTGATGCTCTGGAAGTCCAGGACGAGCCAGGTAGAAAACAACATGTTCCTGCACAGATTTAAATATGCTTACTATAGGCCTGCTATTGGTTTAGTAATTCTAGAAATTGTGTTCTTGCTTACTTTCAAACTTTCAGTTACTTTCATTTAGTCTATTTTTATAAAGGACATTATGATGAAGATAGAAGAGAATTAAAATATCTAGTCCAGTGATGGTGAGCTTTTTAGAACTTTCAATGATACAAATAGCCTGCATGCCATATGTTTGCCACCACTGATCAAATAATTTCCTATCTTTCCTTCTCTGATCTCCGTTTTAAGCATAAGTAAACCTTTAATACAATGACTAAAAATGCTACTTATGTTACCTGCTTTCTTCCTACTTTGTATGATACATTTACCATGTACTTTTGAACTCTTGAGTTTACCAATACCTCACCCTTGAGAAATTTTAAAAATTAAAAAAAATTCTATTGATTGTTTTCCATATTCACATAATAGATTTCCTCTGGGCACTTGTCATTTGTTTTGTGATGTCATTGGTACACACTAATACATCTTAACTTGCTCATTTTCAAGAATGTGATTCTGAAAATTTTTACCTAAGGCCAGGTTTGCTACTTTAAAATATTGCTATTGGATTTAGGAGAAAAAAATTTTAAAAACAGAAATTAAATTTGTGAGTGGTAAGCAAGATGAGTAGATCTTTTTCTTTTTTGGGAACTGAATCTAGGACCTTTCACACTGAATTACAGCCCCAGCTCGAACTTACAGACTTTCTGTCTCAGCCTCCAGTAGTATTGGGATTATAGGTGTATGTTAAGTACAGATAAACAATGATTCTCTTGATGGAAGAGTATATATAGTGAGAATTTTCATAGACTTATGCTTGTATTAGCCAGTACTTCACAATTTTATGATTGTTTTCTGAGTTAGTGTAATGTCTGGGTGTTGAAACTACATACCATGCTAAGGTGTAGCTCATTGGCAGAGTGTTTGCCTAGCATGTGCAAGATTCTGGATTCAATCCCCAGCACCACTGGAAAAGAAAATCATTCCGAACAGTGAGATAGGGTGGTCAGGTTGCTCAGCCTGTTGTGTGTCTAACACTTCCTCTCATGTCCTGCAGGGACATGGTCTTTAACATCTTGCTGTAGATATCCCATGCAAAGGTGTGGGGATTCCAGGATGACAGCGGCTATGTCCAACTGTAATTCTCTGTTTGCAAAACAGAAGCAATAATTATTATCTAAAGGGGTTATTGTGTGAATTAACAAGTTTCCAAGCATATTGCTTGTGTCGTAGTTGACCTTCCTTCCTTCCTTCCTTCCTTCCTTTCTTCCTTCCTTCCTTTCTTCCTTCCTTCCTTCTCTCCTTCCCTCCCTCCCTTTCTCCCTCCCTCCCACCTTTCCTTTTTTAATTTTAAAATGAAAAAAAAAATGATGATACAGAATTTCAAAACAAAATAATAGATTAACCATGGTTAATATATTGTGTATTGTTATCTTTAAAGTAGTTGTTCAGTTTACAAGATATAGGCATGAAAAAAAGACCAAACAAAAAAAGCACAAATCGTTGTTTTTGATGAACTAACAAAGATTAGTAGTACAGTTGTATATCTTGTGTGTATGTATACACACACACAAACTTTTTCCTTCTTTCTTTTCTCCTTTACCTTATCCCAGTTGTTGTTTCCTTTTGAGCAGTTTCTTTCCCTTTCCCTTTCCCAATATCTATTTTACATTTTGGACCTTATTTACTCTCAGTTTTTTACACTGGGGAGACAATATGATACTTACACATGTGAGTCTGATTTATTTCATTTATGAGTATGTTCTCAAATTGCACATTTACCTATAAGTCTAAAGTTTATCCTTTATAGCTGAGTAGTACTCCATTGTATAAAATGACCACATCATTATCCATTCTGTTGATGGGCATTTGGGTTGTTTCCAAGATTTAGCTATTTGAAATTGTGCTGCTATAAACATGGGTGCAAATATGTTGCTGTGCTGTAATGTTTTCAGTTGTTCTGGAAAAATACCCAGAAAGGGAATAGCTGAATTGATGGGACCTCCAATCTTAGTTTTTTGAGGAATCTCTACACTGATTTCCACAGTGGTTTTACCAGTCTGCACTCGACCAACAGTGGAGAAGGGTTCCTTTTTCCCCAAAGCCTCTTCAGCATTTCTTATTGGTTGATTTTTTGATGATAGCCATTTTTTCTGAGGTGAGATGCAATCTCAGTGTTTTTTAAATTTGCATTTCTTGAATGACCAGTGATGTTGAACTTTTTTTCATGTATTTATTTACCATTTGTATTTCTTCATCTGAGAAGTGCATATTCATCTCAGATGCCCATTTTTGGATTGGATCTTTGAGTTGTGGGGTGGGCCTGATTTTTTTTTTTTTCAATTTATATGTTCTAGATAAAAGCCCTTTGTCTGAGGGCCAGTTGGCTAAAATTTTTTCCCATTTTGTGGACCTTCTTTTCATTGTGTTGGTGATTTCTTTTGATGCACAAAAACTTTTTAATAAGTTGTTGTTTCTTTGAAGTATTTCCCATGCAGTTTGCATTTTGTTCATGAGCTCCTTGCCTTATCCCTACGTCTTCAAGATTTCTACCTACCTTGTCTTCCAGTAGATTTAGTGTTTCTGTTTTAATATTTAAATCTTTGATCCATTTTGACTTTAGTGCATAGTGATAGACACGTGTCTAGCTTTTAACTATTCCTTTTGTTTTCTTTTGTCAGTACTTTCAATATTTTATATAAGAACATCCAGCTATTTTGAAATTAAGTGGGAAACATTATATGGTTGTATGTGTAACATGGATTTATAAACTGTAGTGTACTTATGGTAAGGGGATGATAATGCTTCGCGGTTTCTTACTGGATGAAGCTGGGCAGTGCCTGCACAGGGGCATCCCCAGTTATATCTGTTTACTTGTCACTTACCTGTATCTGTCTATCTCCCTTTCTCTACTGGCACCTATAATTCCAATTTAATACCACATTTTAATTTCTTATGATTTCATTTCTAAGCCCATTAGTCAATGCACAGAGAAGATGATACTCTTTTTCTACCATACTGCATAATTTTTAGTCCTTTGTTCTTCCTTTCCTTTAACTTCCATGCTTTTCTGTGTATAGTTAACTATATTTGAAGGGTGATATGATAAGGTTGTCATTCTTTAAAATCATATTGTTTTTTCAGACTCTGTTCTGAGTGCGCTGACCTCACCTTTACCCTCCCCGGGGAATGGTGGTGAGACTGCACCAGGGACAGTCACTCAGCCAAAGAAAATTCGAGGAATTGGGTTTGGAGACATTTTCAAAGATGGCTCTTTGAAACTTAGGACAAGAACATCCAGCAGTGAAACAGAAGAGAAAAAACCGGAAAAGGTGGTAATGATGAATTTAACTTAGATTACCTTCATTCATTCTCTCATTAAATATTTTTAAAACATAAAAAGTTTACAACTCTGTTAGATTTCTTTGTTTTTTTTTTGAAATCCTAATACTTTGGTTGTAAATGAGAAGTCTGAGGAAAACTTTTCAAGTGTATAATAATTGATATGTGTGAATCTTATTAAATTAGGATGGTTATTTCTTGGTAAATTTTTCCTAGAGGCTTTAGGTTTTTTAGTTCTCAGAATATAAATGGAAAAGGGAAGAGGTTTTTTGTTCTGCTTTTTTAAGTTAAAATTTTATTTTTCTTTTAATTTAGAGTACACCTAAAATACCTATTTTAAAATGAGTTCACAATGAGAGATAAAATTAATTAGGTATTTAACTTTCCTCTGGATTGTCAGTAAGTTACATTTACTGATCTCTCCTGAAAGTATGTAGTTTTTTTTCATTGGCGTTTTACTGGCATTGTCAAATGAAGCAAAGTTTGTGAACCATAACTTGTAAGGGTTAATAAAATACTTTAAGCCATAATTTTTTATTTTGAGGTAAAAAATAACTTCAGTACAGTCTTTAAAACATTCCTTTCAACGTTTTTACTCTTTGTGTAGCGTTTTGGAGATTCAGATTGTTTACTTTAGATAGGAGGCATCTTCGAGTTTAAGGGAGAGTGTTTCTCCATAGTTCTCATTTGTATCTACTCTTGAGATGAAAATATTTCTATATCTATTTGTTTAATTTAGTTACATTTCATTTATAAGGCTATTTTGATTAGTGAAACATTTTCTGTACTGTTCTCTCAAAATGGTTGGTTTTGACATTGCTTTGTGATTTTTTTTTTTCTTTTTTTTTTTTTTTGAGACAAGGTCTCACTGTGTAGTTGTTGTGTAGTACAGGCTGGTCTTGAACTTGGTTATGTATCCCAGGCTTGCCTCAGACTCACAGTGATCCTCCTACATCAGCCTCCTGAGTGCTGGGATTACAGGCATCTGCCATCATGCCCAGCTTGACATTTCATTTTTCTAAGTTTGCTACGTATATTCCCATGTAATAGTAAGTTGGGTTCAGGAAACATAACTTCGGCTTTTTGCTCTGCTCTTTCCTTGCTCTGAGACTGTGTAGTACTAGGATTTTAGGGTTATTTTTGTTTTGTTTTGTTTTGTGGCACCAGGGATCGAACCCACAACCTCACATCTGTCAGGCAGGTGCGTAAGCCGCTGAGCCAATCTCCCGGCCCTAGCTTTTTGAGACAGGGTCACACTGTGTAGCTCAGGCCGCCCTTGCACTCATGTTGTAGCCCATAGCTGGCCTCGAACTCACAATGCTCCTCCTACCTCAGCCTCCTGAGGGCTGGGATTAAAGGCATGCACCACCACGCCCGGCGGATTTTAGGTTCTAATTGACTGGAATTCTCAGTTTTTGAAATTGTTCTTTAGTTATGTAACAGCTAGAAATGTAGAAGCAGTTCTTGTGTTGTGAAGGACATTAGATAGATGATCTGGGGTCCCTTACAACTCTAACTTATAATTATATTGGATAGCTATTTATTGGTGATTATATTAGTAATCTTAACAATCACCATTTTAATTACATCTAGTACTCAGAGTTCCTTGTGAATGTTGTCTCAGTTTGCTTTGGGATAAAGTAGGAAACACATTTGCTATGTATGTAGATGACACCAGGTTTGAAAGTAGAGTGGTGAGGATTAGGAGAAATTAAAGGTAGTATCTTAGACGATAACTACAAAACACAATGATAGGTTAAGTTCGCCTTGTGTTCAAATATTACATTAAATATAAGGTTGAATGTACTGTTGTTTCTGGGGAGAGAACTTAAAGAAGCACTTGTTCAAAGCAGTAAATAATTTATCATAGTTAAAACAGAAAATGGCTATGGGGGCTCTGTAGGGGATATAATGTTACCTAAATATTTTCTCTTGGAGAATAATGAAATATAAAGACTTTTTTTTTTTAAGGTTTAGTGCTAACAGTCCACTTTCTGGAGTCACTTTGTAGGTTCTGATCTGGACCTCACTCATAAATTACTGTTGTGTCAGGAGATTATTAACTGCTTTCTAATCTACAAAAGGGAGAATAACAATGCCTACTCCGTGCAGGTAGTTATGAGCCTTAAGATATATGTAAAGTGCTTTTATTATTCTTACTTAAAACTTCTAAAATTAAATAATAATATTGCAGTAATGAGCATCAGAGGATAAAGTTTTAAGAATTAGTATGTGTTATCATTTAAGGAACTTTTCAGAAATTGGATAACTGTAAATGGAAACTCTGTTTAATAATATCATCATTATTGTAACTTAAGTAAATTAACCTCATCCTTTTCTGTTTTGGCCCTTAATTATACAGAATGCAGGACCCAAAACCCAGAATGTGGAGATAACAAAAACAGATACCGAAGGTAAAATTAAAGGTAAGTTTTTAAATAAAATCTCTGTAGGAGAGATATACTCAAATATGTTACTGAACTTGTTGAAGTCATTTGTTATATTGCTGAACAGAATAATTAAATCCTACTGGAGTGAGCAGCATGAGGTTAGATTTTGAAATACTGTGTTCACTGATATACCCCTGCAGGTAGGTAGCAGATCTCTAGTGAATATTTGAAGAATTACTAATAGAATTGTTTTTAACATAATTATTGGCTGTAAGTTTAAAAATATAAATTTGAACTGTTTGTTTTTAATAGGTACTGGTATATTTTACTGTACATAAACTAGAAGCTTGGTAAGTATTTACGGAATGGGTCAATTTCTTTAAACCACTATTTCCATTCTTTTTTTCAGCTAAGGAATATTGTAGAACATTATTTGCCTATGAAGGTTCTAATGAAGATGAACTTACTTTTAAAGAAGGGGAGATAATTCGTTTGATAAGTAAGGTAAGGATTTTTTTCAGTGAGTCACTATTTTATTTGTAGAAATAGTTTTCAGAATTCTACATTGTTCCTGGAATATAAATTCTGGAAGAACTGGGACCTTTGTTTCTGAGTCCATGGGATCTGGTACATAGTGTCCAGAAGGTTTTTTGTTTTTGTTTTTGCTTTTGAGACAGACTCTTGTGTAGTTCAGGCTACCCTGAACTCATAGTGATCCACCTGTTCAGCCTCCTGAATGCTGGGATTATAGGCATGTGCCACCATCCCTTGCCAGAAAGTTTTTTTTAGCTGACTTTCATTGTCTACTTTTGTCATTATTGATAGATTGGAAGTTGTTTAGTGATCACATTGGTTTTCTCTTTCTTTTTTTTTGGCACTGGGAATTGAACTCATGACCTTGTGCTTTTATGCAGGCACTTGTGCCGTTGAGCTAAATCCCCAGTCCTGATTTTTTTCTTTATTTTTAAAAATTTAAAAATTATTATTTTTTGGTTTTCTCTTTATTAACCCCAGCTTCCCAGATTTCTGTTCTCACTTCTATGCCATTTCCCCAATTTATTGTTTGGAGCGTTATTTATAACGTATAAAGAAGAAAAATAGGGCAACAACCTAAATGTCCATCAATATGTGTCATGAAACTGCAGCCTGTGGAAAATGATGTTGAAAGGATTATTTTAACACATGAAATGATTATTTCAGCACATGAAATGATTTTATAGCTTGGAATGAATTCTGAGACAGAAGTGGAAGATCTGATAGTATTTGGATACAGACAGAACATTAACAGCTACTAAGAACATTATAAATTTTTGTCATAATCCTAAGAATAAAAAGTTTTTCTCATTGTGTTTTTTGTTTGTTTGTTTTGATACCAGGAATCGCACTCAGGACATTATGCTTGCCAGGCAGGCACTTATGCCACTGAGCTATATCCCAGGCCCTTTCCCATTATTCTCAATTGACTTTGTTTTCAGATGGTTTAGTGGGTGTAATTTTTAAAAAATAATTTTCATCTTATATTTAAAGTGTATAATGTGTTATAAAATACAAAGAGATTAGCTGGGCATGGTGGTGCATGCCTTTAATCCCAGCACTTGGGAGGCTGAAGCAGGAGGATCCTTGTGAGTTTGAGACCAGCCTGGGCTACAAAGTGAGTTCAATGCTAGCCTGAACTGTGTAGTGAGACTCTGTCTCAAAAAATAGAGCCGGGGATTTAGCTCAGTGGCATAAGCACCTTCGTGGAAGGTGTGAGGTTGTGAGTTTGATCCCCTGTTACAAAAAAAAAAAAAAAAAAGAAAAACACACACACCAAAAAAAAAAAAAAGAATACAAAGAGATAGCAAATCAGTGAATCTATACATGATCTCCCTTAGTTACCAATGTGGTAAAGTAAGCAGAAGCTATTTGCCCTGAGTCCCATAATGTTTGTGATTTGTAATATTTTTGAGATTGGGTGATGACAGCTAGTTTTTCATGCAGTGATGGATTAGATAGGGTTAGGGTTAGGGTTAGGGTCGGTATTTGAAAGGAGCTTAGATGAGCTTGCTAATTTCTAATGTTGCTAATTAAGTAATGTTTAGTATATAGAATGTTAATGTTGAGTTTAGAAATTCATATTCTTTCTCTCTCTACCTTCTTTTTTGCTTCCTTTCCTTCCATCTTTACTCCTGAGAAACTTTTTTAACTTGTAGATGAAATTTCAAAGTTGAGTAATTTTTAAAAATTAAACCCAATTTTATAATTACTGCTAAAAGTAATACGTAGGAATGATTTCTTTCAGAAGGACCTTATGATTTACTTTAATTATTTTTCTTGGAAAGATAATGAAATTCAGTATTTTTCCTACTTTATTGTAAACTTTTCCTTCATTTTATATTACTTCCATTATTTTAATTTGTCTTTGTTTTGGTTTTTAGGAGACTGGAGAAGCTGGCTGGTGGAGAGGTGAACTGAATGGGAAAGAGGGAGTATTTCCGGACAACTTTGCCATTCAGATTGTTGACTTGGATAAGGACTTTCCTGTAAGCTTCTGTTTTTCAATAATAATTCTTCAACATTTTCCAAGTATTTTTTAAAAAATATTTTGTGTTGTTTTTGGATAATTTTTATGAAGGAGTTTCATAGAATTATATGTTTTGGTAAAAGTTATTTGAATTATGGTAAAACAATGAAAATATTTCAGTTCTGTGCTTATAACTCCCATCCCCACTGTATATGTACTAACAAGTTACCTCAGACTTCTTCATAGTTTTTAAGGCTTTTGGACAGTTGGATAAATAAGTAATTTCCCAAATCAAAAGAAACTTTGTATTTAATGTTGAAAAGTTTGAGTTTATTTCAAGGTACTGTGGAAGAAAAGTGTTTGCTTTTTACAGAATTTAATATTTCTTTGTCAGTTTTCAGAGAAAGTAATTTTTCAGTGATCTTTTGCGTATGACTGAATCCCTTTTCCCCCAGGGGGGACATAGCTGAATTATGATATAAAGGGGAGGATAGTTCAGCAGTGGAGGCTCGTCTCTGAGCAGACCGTCAGATGTAATGTGGGTAGTGCAGCATCTCCAGGCTTCACTGTCTCATTTAGCTGTGTAGACTTTTGTTTTCTGTTATGCTGGGGAGACATCGGCTGCCTGAGTTATTCCTTTGCTCCATGGTATCCAGCATTGATTCAGTCTTTGGTATAGTTTACTTTTATACTTGTTTTTTTTAAATGAACACATTGCTTTTTCTGCTTTTATTGTGTGTTTATACATTATTGCTTGTCATGTATTCTTAATTTTGATTTTCAAGGTATTAAATTGTGAAAGCTTATAAATTAAGGAAAGAGTGATCATTCATTGCCTTGAACCCTTTGAGAGTTCTGAAGACGAAGAGTGAAAGTGAAGTCTGTTTACTATTGCTTTTGTTATTTTTTATTGAACAAAGTCTTATCCACTGCCCCCGCTGAGTTGTGGCATAAAAGTGTAATGGGCGTAGGAATCTCAAGCTAGGGAAGACAGAATGGAATATTCTTGCTTAATGGGGCTTTTGGGATTTAGCTGATTTGTTGATAATTTTTGAAATGTTTGACTAAATTTTATCAAGGAGGCTATTCTAATGGAATAATTTTGTTCAGTGGCCTCCTGTGGAATTGTTAGGATCTTATTAACATTTTATTGTATTTGGCATGGATAAGCTAAGGAGAGTTTCTTATATAATTAAGCTATTAATCAGAATTTATAATGTACAACTAGTTGACTATTTTTACCATTGTTATATTAACAGAAACCAAAGAAACCACCACCTCCTACCAAAGGTCCAGGTATGTTAAAAAAAAAAACAAAACACTATTCAGTTTGCCTTTCATCATATTTTTATATTCTAAAATGGTTATTGAGTCTAATGTAAATCATTCATTTTTAAAAACGAGCACTAATATATATATATTATATATATAAAATTGTTAACATTATTTAAAAACTGAGTGTTCACATGCATCATTATCCATCATTTTTTATTTTTGTTTATATTTATTTATTTATTTTTGTGGTACTGGGGATTGAACTCACAACTTTACACCTGCCAGACAGGCACTTAAGCCACTGAGCCAAACTCCGGACCCTAAATTTTGAGGCAGGGTCACACTATATATGTACTCATGTATGTAGCTCAGGCCGGCTTTGTGCTCACATTGTAGCCCAAGTCAGCCTCGAACTCACAACACTCCTTCTACCTCAACCTCCTGAGTGCTGGGATTAAAGGCGTGCGCCACCACACCTGGCTTATCCATCAGTTTTTAAAAGTACAGATGGTGTAAAATTGGGAACTTGAAGATTATTTGGATGCTTCAGTTATGTGAAATGTTGAATTGATGTAATTAAGTTTAAATTTATTTTAGAAAACAGTGTGTTGATTGGCCAGTTATTTTCTGTATTTTTATTTGAACAAAGTTTCTTTATATAAAGTATTAGTGTACCTACATACGATTTTTGAATATGAAATAACATGGAATGATATGTATGTAGTTTGTATAATGATGTGTAAGGTAAGTGTGGTGAAGCAAAAGCTGCACAACACTAAGAATGCCTAAAGGGGCCAAGCAAAGCACAACTGCAGATACTCTTTTAAATTCCTGGCTTCCTTGAGCATCAAAACTCACCACTCTTAATCCTTTGCTTGTGCATTTTGCTATATTCATGCTGTACATATGATTGGCTCTGTGGGTTTTATTTCATTTCATTCTTCACAGTCACAGATCACTGGGTGCTCCTTTGAGGGTTGAGCATTCTTCTGTGTGTTCATTCTTAATTCCTCTGTTCCTCCGAGCAGAACTCTCCACTTTTTAAATAAAGCCTACTTCTTAATGTCTCAAACAAATACCAACATTCTGTACCCTTTCATAGATCATGCTGAGAGTTATGTAAGACAGATGAGGTTTTTTTAAACAGTTGAATAAATTACGGTATATTTATAGTTGTCAAGTCTTAAATTTCTAAAACTTTATTTTTATGACCACATAGAGGCCAAAGTTCTTAATTGATAACTCGTACTCTACATACATTATTACACAAAATATGAGTGCATTAACAATTAAATGAGTGATAAAAAACTCATGAACATTTATATAAAACTGCTGCTCCAGGTTTTGGTGCATTTTGTGTAGGTACTTTAGTAAATAGGATGAGTGAACTCACTACTGTATTTCATGAGAGTCAACTTTCAAAAAAAAGATATATCATCTCAGAGTACTTACTATGTCAAACCCAGCAAAATCAATAAACACCAAGAGGTCTTTAAAAGAAAAGTTGGTAATAAAGAGTATTAGGTTAAAACATTGTCTATAGATTTTAACAACTGGACTTAGGAACCAGAAGTGCATACATGCTGGGAATTAAAAGGGCCCCTGTTCTGCTTCACAATTAGTATACACTCCAAAGAAGGTATTCTCAGCTGCTACAATATCTTCTCTGTTAGTGTAAACCATTGCTTCAAAGCTCTAAAGAAATATAAAGGAAATTCATATAAAAGGTTTTTGAAATAAGATTTTTCTCTCTCAAGATAAAACTAATATGATCTTCACTAAATTACAAACAAAGTATCCAAATGCTGACCAGGTGATTAAGCCAGTTCATCATTCAGCTTTGCTGACTGGGGCGGACAGAGGTGTCACCTACTTGGATAATGGGACCTGGGCCCAGCCCTGCTCTCCCCTGGCTTGCAACGTGGTGTAGACGTGAGCCTTAGGCTTCCATGGGGTTGTGTCTTGCGCACATAGAGCTGAGGCAGGTGGTGGGCTGCACTACTTTAAGAAACCCTCCAGTTAGAAGAAACGACTCTGAGGTCCTGTCTTTGAGGAGGTTTGTAGCACAGGAAAAGAAATGTGTTAAAAATAAGGGGAGGAAATCTTTCTCACCTCTTGAAACCACCTCTTCAGAACTACCCTGTGGTACAGTGCAATGGAATCCTTGCCTGGTACTGCTAAGGGCATGCAAATGGGGCATTTGACAATGACATTTTGAAAAGATGTGAAAAAATGATGCTCAACCAGTTGTGGTAGTGCATACCTGCAATTCAGTGACTCTGGAGGTTGAGGCAGGAGTGCAAGGCCAGCCTGGGCAGTTCAACAAGCACCTGTCTCAAGAGATTATGTCAAGTTTGGGTGGAAAAACTATGTCACCAAGTTACCATCAGCAGGCAGGAATTGTGGCCTTTGAATTTTGGAAGCTATCAGTCTGGTTGGGAAAATGGTTAGGGAGATATGATCCAACAGCAATCTAATGGGCAGACACCAATTCACCAACTTCCTTGAATCCTCCCAGGAAGGTGATTTTCATAAAACTAGTTCTAACCAAGTATGCAAGAATTAAGTGCAGGGAAGAATTTGTCTTCTTTACAGAATAGTGAGTGATCCAAAGAGGGTAGTGGCTTCTCATTTGCCCTCCCCCATTGAAAATACAAACATCATTTCTTCTGGAATCTAATGCACTGACTTCATTTTCAAAATATATGACTTTATTTACCCACTTGGTGGCCACACATAAGCCTTAAGCACTGACAATTACACGATTTTTTCAGTATACTCCAAGGCTCACGAAAGCTTGCCTGGACTTTATAGCCAGAAGAGTTCTGAGGTTTCAAATATTAATGCTTTCTCCACAGCCAGAAATTCCTTTGATATTTGGGTTGTTAAGACAAACTCACTGGATAATTTGTCTTCAACGTGTTCCATTTCTGTTTCTAAAAGTGTCAGCTGTGCTTTCTTTTCGATAAACACTCTGACTTTGTCCTAACAACTTCTTTATCAGAATCTCTTGTCTTCCTGTATTCTACAGTGTAGGAAAAGCCATTATAGTGCCTGATTCAGGGACCAACTTTCAAAGCTACACAGTCAGGCTTATCTTGTTTTATCTTGCTTACTGCAGAATGTGTCAGTATGAGGGCCAGCCAGTGGGCTGCAGTTTCCTCTTGCTCACAGCCCAGTTGGTGGCCTGGACTAAGGAAGCCAACATTGTAGCCGTCTGGGTGCCTGGCTGTCTTGGTCTGGACCTCAGACCTTTCAGCCTCTCCCTGTAGACATAGTGGGCGCACTGACCGGGGTTCGGTTTTAGAATGTGACTGTTTCTACAAGTTCTCTCCCTAAATAACTGATTTTTATGTAAAATTTTTGCTTCTTAAAATATTTAATAATCTTCTACAATAATCTAAAGTCTGAGATTCTCCCTTGTTTTCAGCCTAATGTTTGCTGACCTAATTCCAGGGCAAAGAAAGCATAAATTAAAAGTAGAGTAATTTTTGTAGAATTTAAGATTGTAGGCTTACTATAAAGCTGTACCACTAGCTACATAGGTCTTTCAAAGTTAATTAAAATTCAGTAATACAAAAACTCAATTTCTTAGTCACAAAAGTCACATTTCATGTGCTTGTTAATCATATTGGACAACACAGAACATTTTCATCACAGAAAATTCTGCTAGGCTATGGTGTGGCAGAGAATATGACCTCTTTTGAGTTTGACAAAAAAGGATCATAGAACTGTTAGGGTATTAGTGGTATTGGCAATTCCTGGATTACAAACTGAGCCCAGTGATTCTGATACATTATCTTTTCTGTTAAACAGTGGTCTCTTCTGATGTTAGTTTAAAACTATTGTTTATCTTGTAGTAGTATAATCGTCTGTGCTCTAAAATTATTTTCAAAAGTAAGTGTTTGCTTTGTGGTTTTATACCTCCAGCTCCAAAGCCTGATCTGACAGCTGCAGAGAAGAAGTTTTTTCCTATAAAACCTGAAGATAAAGGTGAGGTTCTTTCTCATCCTGCCGGGTCTTGTCTTTCATTAGTTTAAAGAAATGTGTCTTTTCATGATGGGTCATTTATACCAATTTTTGGCAAATTTATACTTATTTTGTAGTGTTTGGAGTTTTCTGGAAGGAAGTAATTTATTAAGATTCATAGGAAATTAAGCTTGCACTCAAACTGATTCCAATTTACATTGTTTAAAAAATTATTTTTTCAGTAGGCCATGTACTTAATTGTAGTTATTTCAAATAATATATAAGAAAACTAAACTTTAAAGAACAGACTCAATGTTTTGTGTTTCAGTTAAAGATCTGAATATCAGATCTAAGTATTATAATAAAGTCAAAGATCTAAATATTAGAACAGAAACACTAAATCTACTGGAAGAGAAAATAGGTAGAAATCTTGAAGACATAGGTGGAGGCAGAGACTTCATGAGCAAAGCCAAGACTGCTTGGGAAATACAACAAGAAATCAACAAATGGGATCTCACCTTATTAATTAAGCTTTTGCACAACAGAAGAAATCAACAAAGTGAAAAGACAACCCACAGACTAGGAAAAAATTATAGCTACTTGTCCCTCAGACAGAGAATGTATATGTAGGACATAAACAGAATTGAAAAAAACCAGGACCCCCCCACCCACCCAAATTCAAGGACCCAATCCAAAAATGGGCATCTGAGATGAATCCATACGTCTCAGATGAAGAAATACAAATGGTAAATAAATACATGAAAAAATGTTCAGTATCACTGGTCATTCGAGAGATGCAAGTTAAAACTACACTGAGAGTCCATCTCACCCCAGAAAGAATGACTATCAAAAAATCCATTGATAAGAAATGCTGAAGGGACTGTGGGGAAAAAGGAACCCTTCTCCACTCTTGGTGGGAGTGTAGACTGGTGCAGCTACTGTGGAAGTCAGTTTGGAGATCCCTCAAAAAACTGGAATTGGAGGTCCCATTTGACTCAGCTGTTCCCCTTCTGAGTATCTTCCCAGAAGAGTTTAGCATCACACCACAGTGCTGTGTGTGTACTCATGTTTATAGCAGCACGGTTAGTAATAGCTACATCTTGGAAATAACCCAAATGGTCATCAACCAAGGAATGGCTAAAAAGATGTGCATACACACACACACACACACACACACACACACACACACACAAAGATACATTTGCAGTACTCCTCAGGCATTAAAGAAAGATAAACTTGAGACTTTTACAGGTGAGTGGATGCAACCAAGACCATACCTGTAAGTGAAATAAACCAGACCTACGCATGTAAACATTGTATTATCTCACTAGTGTGAGACTATGAAAGAGTCAACAAGATCCAAAATGTATAATAGATACTGTGAATAGGGACGAAACTTGAAATGAAAAACTGTGATGGGAGAAAGGGGAAAAGAAGGAAGGGAAAAGGAAAAACATACATACATACAAAAGACAGTTAAGATAGTTATACAGCTGGTTTCTCTTGGTTCACTGAGGGGAAAGTTTGTGCTAGTAATTTTCTGGAAAATGTTTCATGCCAGTATCTTTGTTCTCTGAACAACTACTTTGAATATATCAACACACAATGTGTTGATTATTGTTACTCTCCTACTAGCCTGTTTTGAAACTTCTATTGTTATTTCTTACTGTTTTCTGTTTAAAATTAAAATATATGTATATTTTTTAATTTTTTGAGACAGAGTCTTACTCTAATGCAGGTTGGTCTTGAACTCACTATGTAGCCCAGGCTGACCTTGAACTCGTGGTGATCCTCTTTTCTTAACCTCCTAAGTGTTTAGATTACACCAGCATGCCTGGCTAGTTAAAGTAAATTTCCTTTCCTTTCCTTTTCCTTCTCCTTTTCCTTTCCCTTTTCTTTTCCTTCCTTTCCTTTCCCTTCCTTTCCTTTTTTTTCCCCTTTTCTCTTTTCCCCCCTTTTCTGTTTTCCCCTTTCCCCCTTTTTCCTTTCCCCTTTTCCCCTTTTCTCCCTTTCCCCTTCTTTCCTTTCCCCTTTCCCCTTTCCCCTTT